>JAKCWG010000702.1:0-104197 GCA_021464415.1 Lonicera japonica
TAATAGGATCGGTGTTCATAGGACCTCTAAAGAAAAGAAGCGATCGGTAGCCACTCCTGTGAGCTCTTTCAAGCCTATGGTAGATTGACTAGTTGGTATTTAAGTGGTGCCTTTGTGACCCTCCAACGTATTAGTCCTTCGGCCCTGATTTGGGAGAATTTAATTGGTAAGCTTCTTGGACAATTTTTATTGTTCGTTTCGATCAAATATGGACAAGAGTAGGAGCACAAAATTTTCAATCAGGTGGTGTCAAAGAGCTCGCGCTTTCCCACCACGAATAATTAAAATTGACTAACCTTTCACTAAATTGAAGATAAAATTGGTTATATGCTATCTAGGAATTTTTTCCTTTATTAGTGTACTCATCCAATTAGGATTGTAGTCATTTTGTGTCCTATTTTCTTGAACCACCCATCTATTCTTTTGGAAAGTCAAAATTTCACAATATTTATCTCATGGGATGCGAAAGTCCAAAAGGCTACTGAACCGATCACGTAGCAATTCAACTCTTGATTCACGAGATACGGGTCTCTGTGATCTTATAGTAGACCTAACCCCATTTTCCATAAACTCGAGTCTAAGTTTCACCCACATCTCCCCTCGTTCAAATTCCCCATCCGGAAATGGCGGAAGAACGTCCATTGAAGGACTACTTTGCTCCTATCACTGCAAATCCTCCATCTTGTATTGTCCTCCCGGCTACTACCGCAACTCATTTAGAAATTCGTCTGGCAACGATTTCAATGTTACCCAGTTTTCATGGCTTAGACCAAGAGAGTCCATACCCTCACTTGGAAATTTTCTCAATGTCTGTGCAACCTTTAAGAACCAAAATCTAAATGATGAGAAGTTTCGGTTAAGGTTGTTCCCTTTCTCCCTTCATGATAAAGCTTCTTTGTGGCTTAATTCTTTGCCACAAGATTTAATTCGCTCATGGGATCAATTAACCAAAAAGTTCATGTCTAAATTTTACCTAATGAATCGAACAAATGAAATGCGTCAATCCATCCAAGATTTTCGTCAAAAAGACAATGAACAATTTTATGAAGCATGGGATAGATTTCAGGATTTCATTATCAAATGCCCCTCATCACGGCATTGATAAAAGTCATATAGTCCAATGTTTTTATAATGATCTCAGTCCCATTTCTCGTAACATGATCGAATCCATGCACAAGGGAAAGTTCATGCACCTCACTCCCACTGAAGCCTACACATTTTTAACTGAATTAGGAGAAGATTCACAGCAGTGGGATGCTTCTAATGAATTTTCTAGGTCTGGCCCAAGTCTTAGAACTAGTGGTAGGTATGAAATCAAGAGTGACCCAGAGTTAAAGAACTTAATGCAAGGTTCAACCAAGGTTTAACAGCTTTGACCAAAACAGTTGAGGCTTTAGCCTGTTCAATGCAAAAACAAATGTTGAGCTTACTCTAGTCATAAGTATCCAAAGTGAGCTAAACACATTTCATGCACTGTCTGTTCTAGTGTACACCATTCCGCTCACTCATGCCCAACTTTCTTTCCTGAACCTGAGCCAATTATGGAACAAGCCTTTGAGTTCAACAACTTTAGGAAACCCAATCCGGCTAGTTTCAGACAGACATACAATTCTGAGTGGAGGAACCATCCTAACTTCTCTTGGAAGCAAGATCAATCTTCGAATCTGCAACATTCGCAACCTCAAGTTAGGGTCCCTTCAGGTTTCCAAGCCCAAGCTAGGCAGAACCCAAACCAGTTTCCAAATGATCACTATCGTTTTTCACATCAAAATGGAAACCATTCGGGAAATCAACAGATTATCCATTCGTCTAGTCATTCTTATGGCTCTGCGCCTCAGTTAAGTGCTAGTAGAGAGTTGGTTTCTCAACTTCCATATGCTGCCCTTCAACAGCAATCGAAATCAACTCTCGAAGACCTTATGTTGCAGCTTCTCACGCAGAAACAACAAACTCTTAATGCCCATACACAAAGCACCTCTCAAGCAATCCAACAAATGCAACAACAGTTGAGTCAATTGACTGCTGAGAGAGATAAGGGTAAATTCCCTAGTCAACCAATTGCTAATCCAAAAGGTAATAGCAAAGAGCCTGTGTATGAGGTTGGCTCCTTTTCTGGTCAAAACCAATTTCAATGTGAGTTGAAGTCTGTCACCACCTTAAGATCAGGACGGCAAATTGACAATCATGTTGAAATGCCTAATGATTTCATTGAGAATGATACATCTGTCATTCTCAAATTCCCTCCTAGTGAACCAGAAGTTGTGGTTCAAGATACAAATCTGTCAAATGAGGATTCCAAAGTTTCACTCAAGAAAAAATAAGGGACTCAATCAAAGGAAACAATTTATGTGCCTCGGGCACCCTTTCCTGATAGGTTGGCATTGACCACCAAAGCAAAACACTTTGATGAGATTAAGGAAGTGTTCCAAAATGTTCATATCAACATTCCATTCCTTACTGCCATCAAGCAAATCCCTTCATATGCTAAGCTCTTGAAAGACTTGTGTACTGTCAAGTGGAGGACAAATGTCCCACATGATGCTTTCATAGCCGAACAGGCTACATCTGTCATTCAGCAAAAGACTGTTGTCAAATACAAAGATCTTGGTCGTCTTACGATCCTATGCAAGTTAGGTAACAAGTATTCAACTCACGCGTTACTTGATTTAAGAGCCAATGTCAATTTGTTACCATATTCTCTCTGCCAAGAGCTGGGCTTGCAAGATATGAAACCCACTTGAGTCACTCTACAATTGGCAGATCGTTTTGTCAAAGTCCCCCGAGGAATTGTCGAGGATGTTTTGGTTAAGGTGTCGGACTTTTATTACCCAGTTGATTTCATAGTTCTGGATACCCAGCCCTCTGATGAAAATTCCATCCCAATCATTTTGGGACGTCCTTTTCTTGCCACTGTAAATGCGCTCATTAACTGTAGGAATGGGTCTATGACTCTTACCTTTGGTAATTTGACAGTGGAAGTCAATATTTTTCAACTCATGAAACAGCCATATGATGTTAAAATGGTAGAAGAAGTGTGTGCTATCGATAGTCTTGTTCAAGAAATGGTGGACCATTCTTATCCTAATGACCCTATCCAACAATGTCTGAATTTTCTTGAATCAGATTTTGATTTAGATAATGCCATGGATAGTCTCAATTCTTTGTTTGACTCTACCACTTTGATAGACATTGATAAATGGATCACTGAGAATGAAACTTGGATAGATTGCTTTGAATCTCTTCATCTCGAACCAATTCTTGGTATAGATACTGGCCCTAACAGTGTGGCTAAGTCTGATTGCGAGTCCATGCTTGCAATTGTACCTGAAACTGAGTTCACCAATGTTCAGGATTCACAAAAAAGTTTGGACCTAAAGCCATTGCCTTCTGAGTTAAAATATGTCCATTTAGGTTTAAATCAAACTCATCCGATCATCATTGCCTCTGACTTGACTTCCGATCAAGAAGTCAATCTAGTCGATGTTCTAAGAAAGCACAAATCAGCCTTGGGTTGGAACATATCTGACCTTAGAGGTATCAGTCCGACTATTTGTAGTCATCGCATCCATTTGGAAGATGGTGCAAAAACTTCTCGTGAGCCACAACGTCGATTGAACCCAGTCATGAAAGAGGTTGTTCGATCAGAAGTCCTTAAGTTGCTTGATGTAGGAATCATATACCCTATCTCTGACAGCCAATAGGTCAGCCCCATTCATGTTGTTCCAAAGAAATCTGGTGTCACTGTTGTAAAAAATAGTGATAATGAGCTAGTCCCAACCGGAATCTCAACTGGATGGCGTGTATGTATTGATTATCGAAAGCTAAATAGTGTCATAAGGAAAGATCATTTTCCTCTTTCTTTCATAGACCAAATGCTTGAGCGACTTGCTGGACATTATTTTTATTGTTTCCTTGATGGATATTATGGGTACAATCAAATACCCATCGATCCTCAAGACCAAGAAAGAACTACTTTCACATGTCCATTTGGCACATTTGCCTATTCACGCATGCCATTCG
Organism: Lonicera japonica; assembly: GCA_021464415.1. Taxonomy (NCBI): domain Eukaryota; kingdom Viridiplantae; phylum Streptophyta; class Magnoliopsida; order Dipsacales; family Caprifoliaceae; genus Lonicera; species Lonicera japonica. The sequence goes on from JAKCWG010000702.1 coordinate 4,021, forward strand.
GCTTGTGCAGCGCACCTGCGACTTTTTAAAGGTGTATGATGAGCATTTTCAGTGACATGGTGGAACGATTCTTAGAGGTCTTTATCGATGATTTCTCCATGTATGGCTCATCTTTTGATCAATGCCTATCTCATCTGACCATGGTGCTAGAACGATGCCAAGAAAAGAATTTAGTTCTTAATTGGGAAAAATGTTATTTCATGGTAAAAAAAAAGTTATTGTTTTGGGACATGTAATCTCTTGTAAAGGTATTGAGGTTGATAAGGCAAAGGTTGATTTAATCTCCTCTTTACCAGCTCCTAGGTCAATTAAGGACATCCGTTCCTTTTTAGGGCATGCCGGTTTCTATCAGCGATTTATCAAGGATTTTTCTAAGATAGCCCGACCTTTGACTAACCTTCTTTCGAAATACGTTCCTTTTGTCTTCAATGAAGCTTGTGTCACTGCTTTTGAGCGTCTTAAATCCGAGTTAATCTTAGCTCCGATTATTCGACCTCCTGATTGGGATCTCCCGTTTGAAATGCATCTGATTATGCCATTGGGGCTGTTTTGGGGCAAAGAGTTAATAAACGTCCTCATGTGATTCATTATGCTAGCAAAACTCTCAATCCAGCCCAACTCAATTACACAACGATGGAGAAAGAATTATTGGCGGTCGTCTTTGCCCTCGACAAATTTCGTGCATACCTTCTTAGATCTCCAGTCACTGTGTACTCTGATCATTCGGCATTAAGGTACCTTCTAAGCAAAAAAGATGCAAAATCTCGCCTCATCTGTTGGATCCTTTTGCTCCAAGAATTTAACTTGGCAATCAAAGATAAAAAGGTTACTGAGAATGTGGTCACTGACCACCTGTCTAAACTTACTGCTATGTCTGAAAATGACCACTTGCCTATATCCGAGTCATTCCCTGATGAGCAACTTTTTAGTATTTCTCAGTCACCATGGTTTGTTGATATTGTCAACTTTCTTGTCACAAACCAAATTCCCATTCATTGGACAAAGCAAGACAAGTCCAAATTCATGTCCATGATCAAATACTACTAATGGGATGATCTTTTTCTCTTCAAGTATTGTCTCGATCAAATCATCCGTAGATGCGTCCCGAGTTTGAGCAAAATAAGATCCTTTCGTTTTGCCATAACCATGCATGTAGCGGCCATTTTAGCTCGAAGAAAACCACTGCAAAAGTTTTTCAAAGCGGGTTTTACTGGTCCACCCTTTTTCGCAACGCTCATGAATTTTGTAAAGCTTGTCCAAATTGTCAACAATTATGACGACTATCTCGAAGGCATATGATGCCTCTAACTCCCATCTTGATCGTGGAGATCTTCGATGTTTGGGGTATTGACTTTATGGGGCCATTTCTCCCATCTCATGGTTTTAAATATATCCTTATGGCAGTCGACTATGTCTCAAGTGGATAGAAGCGATACCCTGTTACACAAATGATCATCGAGTTGTTGTGAAATTCCTGAAAGAATATGTCTTTGCTCGGTTTGGTACTCCAAGAGCCATCATCAGTGATAACAGTACACATTTTTGTAATCATATCTTTGAGAATCTCGTTAAGAAGTATGGCATAACCCATAAACTTGCTTTGGCGTACCATCCACAAGCCAATGGCCAGGTAGAAGTTTCAAATTGTCAGATTAAGTAAATTCTTGAAAAGACAGTCAATCCAAGTAGGAAAGATTAGTCTTTGCAACTCGCAGATGCTCTTTGGGCATACCGCACTGCCTTCAAGACTCCTATAGGCATGTCCCCTTATCGCTTAGTCTTTGGTAAGCCCTGTCACCTTTCAGTCGAACTTGAGCACAATGCATACTGGGCCATCAAAACCCTTAACTTTGATCTTGATAAAGCTGGTGAGCGAAGAAAGCTGCAATTCAATGAACTTGAGGAATTACGAAATGATGCTTATGATTTGTCTAAGAAATACAAAGAAAAAATGAAATGGATTCATGATCATAGCATATTGCGAAAAGAGTTTAATCCTGGACAGAAAGTGTTATTGTATAATTCTCGCCTGCACCTTTTTCCTGGTAAATTGAAAACTAGGTGGGAGGGACCTTTCACTGTCCAATCCATCACACCTTATGGTGCCATCACTATTGAAAATCCGAAAGATGGTACTACTTTTCAGGTCAATGGTCAAAGATTGAAACCATTCTTAGAGCTTGATTCATCTCTAGTAGAGCAAATTGACCTTGTTGATCCCATGTACCCTGAGTAAACATCTTATTAAGGGGTTGTTGTTATCTTTCCACCCTCTCTGTACTCTTATTCTAGCTCTATCATTTTTTAGGGTGTGTCTGCTTTGTCTGGCTAAAGACATTAAACTTAGCGCTTCTTGGAGGCAACCCATTGAGTGTGTTTCTGAGTACCAGTCTTATCCAGTTTGGGGGTGGTTTTTACTAATCCACCCATGAGTTATATATGACAGACTTGTGCAATTGTTTCCGTGTCTTTTGCTTATCCAGATTCTGATGGATACTTTTCACTGTTCAACTTTTGAATCAGGTAATTACGATAATTTTTCTAACGTTATGCTTACATTTATATATTTCATCTTTAGCATCGAGGACGATGTTCTCTTTGTTTGGGGTGGGGTTTTACCAAATTAGTTTAGTTCCTTTTTCGAAAACTGATTTAGAAGTAACACATTTTTATTTTTATTTAAAAAAAAAGATTTTTTTTCTTTCTTTTAAAAGTTTTTGGCGATTCAGTATCTTATCCATGATGAGATTGAATGACGATGGTCCACTTTTTAGAAGTCAAGGAATCATAATGTCTAATGTTAGTCTTATAAGCTTTAACGATACCTTTATAGGCATATAAGCACTATCAATTCTTAGAGTTCACACGTCTTTGCACAACGGTTATATTTGTTGTATGTGATTCTCTAATGAGCTAAAAAGAATACTTGTGGAGACTTAAACCTGCGAGTTTAGAGCCTTTCACCTTGTAGAGAGTTATACGCAAACTCTGAGTCACAAGATAACTTAACTTCATTTGGATATCGTCATTAATATCGTTGCATGATCTCATTATTCTTTCATATTTGGCTGACCACTGAGAATGAAATCCTTTTTGAGTTGTGAAACTTTTACATAGTCAAAACAAAAATTGCCGCATTAAACCTTAGAGATGACATTAGGCCATCATTGCCAAAATAATCCTACCATTTATTTCTTGACCAATCCTTGTGTTTGAGAAAAGTATGGTTGATCTGACAAAAGAAATTATTGTTTTCACCATGCAATCGTTTCAAATCGCAAAAAAAAAGAAAAAAAATGCGATCAACAATAGAGCGTGAAAACAAGTGATATTAGAAAAGTCCAAACTCCTTAAAAAGTCTTTAACCTTCTTATACACACATCAACACTCCATTTTCCCTCATTCCACCCCATATAAAAGACCTAGTTGATCTTTGGTGCGGTAGTGTTTGTTAAGGTAATATGTTTAAACAACTTGACACTCTCACATGGTGGTTGGCATTCCTTTCATGAGATCAAATTATTTCTAATATCCGTCTTTCTTATTTATGCATGTGAGTTATTTGCTTTGAGTGCATCTACTCTTATCATTCACATGTAAAGAGAGAAACAATTAGTCATATCTTGGAGTGATTCAATTTTGAGAGAATATATCTAGTGAGATTTGAAGTCGAAGTGTAAATTCTATAAGGCAATATAGGGAATCACATCAAAATTATTTAAATGCCGGTTGCAAACATTGAATCTTAAGAAGGATTGTGCCATTTTGGTATTGTATAGCATACAAGCTTCTATTAACTTCTATATATGGATGATTCATTGTCTTCTCTACAGCTGAACACTTAATATTTCCCTGAGGCAAAATAAGAGAAAGTATTGCCAAAAATAATTTTTTTGTCAATACGTTTTGGAAGTTTATGGGTGTCTTCACTGCAAACCCTTACGAGACTTCAGTCGTCCTCTTTGGGAGACTTAGAGGTTTAAAAGGCTTGTTGCACATGCTAAGTGCAATCGATAATCACTAAGGAAAGTGGTTCGTTTTGGCTCTTTATTTATTATCTCTCTTTTTGCTTGCGGACTAGCAAAATGCTGTTTGGAGATGGTGTGATAAGCACCCAAAACAGTTATTTATAATTCCCCAAATGCCTAACTTTAAGTGTCAAAAAGTGCATTATGTTATCTAATGTTGACATTTAGTTGTTTTGCAGGTTCTTGTCTCAATTGATGTAATTAAATGCTTAACTTTGTTGAATATGTGAGACAGGACACCTAAAGTTACTTGGATAATTTTTAAAGCATAACTTTGTTGAATATGTGAGACAGGACACCTAAAGCCTAACTTTAAGTGTCATAACTTTTTAAAGTGGCTTGTATTATTGTTTCAATTTGTTGAAGAAGACAATATTGTAGAGTGTTGAGAGAAATTCTTTTACTCACATATTTGGAAATATTTAAGGAGCTATTTTATTATTTGTTTTGTTCTTCTATCTTTATGGAAGGCTAATCTCCCTTTCAAGGGGAAAGATGAAGCCTCATTTTTATTTGTGATTTAGAATTTTATAATATTGCATAAATATACTCATTTGTGATTTTTCTTAAATAAGATCTTTGGATTACTCTACACACCATAGGTGATCCCATTTTAGTTTTTATACTTGACTTAAGAGATGAGCTACATACCATAGGATTTTCTTACGTTCATTTTATTTTCCAAATTTATCTTCTAGTTCTTGAGTGTTAATGTGAGTGAGTGACGATCTTATATTATTATTATTTCTAAAAGAAAAAAAATATAGATCTTGAAAGGAAAAATCTCTTATAAACAAATAAATTGTCAAATACTATTTGGTTAGCTTTTGGGTTCACTCTACATACCATAGGTGATTCCATTTAATCAAAGTAGTATAGAATTTATTTTGGGTATATATGTGCAATAATATATTATTCTAGATCCATTGATAATTTGGTGGTGGATTTTTAGCTCTTGAAATCCCTACACTTTATTTCTCCAAAACAACTTTCTCCACTTTTATTACATTTTATTAGTATTAAAATTATTCTTAAGAAAAGTAAGCATTTCTAAAAGATAAAAAAATGGTTTTTATTCTAAATCTATTATTTTCTCAATTTTGTTTTCATTGATTCCTAAACAACTCCCGTGGATTTGACCCCTTACTACTACTAGACCTGCAGCGTAAACGACAATTGATGCAACTGCCGCAGAAGTGTAGAGACCATGGCCTAATTGTGAGTTCATTATTTGGCAAGGGATAATCTGTCGGCTTCTTCAGATTTCTAAATTGTCAAGTTTTGAATAAACCCGTATGTGAAGGTCCCAAAAAAAATAAAAATAAATTATCCAACCTAGGTAACGAAAGCCTAGATTTTAAACAAACGTCTAAGTTTACTTTGCAGTTTGCACATCTCCAAACCAGGCCAACCACCCAACCAATTTTGCAATTCATAGAACATATTCCTTCAAGCTCAGCACCATTGCTCGTCAAATAAGTTCCACCATCGCTCGTCAAATAAGTTCCATTTGAACATTGTTACGTAGATACTTGTACGGCATCACCCAGTTTTGAAACTTGCCAAGTCTTCCATTTTGAAGATCTCACATCATCTTTCAGAACAAGAAAACTTGAAAACGTCTAGGCTTGAAAATTCCAAATATGCTAGAAAAAAAAACTTTTTCCTTTCATTTGTCACAAATACAATTACGTTCCTATAAAGCTACAAAACATATTTGCATTGGCTAAAGTGTAGCCTTTACAAGTTATTTCCTACACTTTTTCGTAATAAGCATAAGCTCTATCAAGTAGTCTTTTTCTCCATTGTTTTGGGTGTTGGGGATGAAATTGTTTTAACCCAAGGATCAACTCACTAAAGATGAACGACATACTACTAAAACATAGCAAGCGTGAATATATCAATACATGTCAAATCATTACACAGAATTCACCGGAACACAATGAAACTACTAAGGCCAGTGTTTCAGACATCGAAACAGAAACAAGAAAAAGAGGGAGAGAGGGGTGGGGGACGCATGAATTACAGTGTAATGCCAAAGACTAAAACCTGCAACTCAGCCCGAAGAATCAAAAGGAAGATAAAATATTCAAAAGAAGAGTCTTCCATCCTGTAAAGGTTAGTAGTCAAATGCATCATCATCATCATCATCATCAGCAAGAGGCTGTTCAGCTGCTTTAATGAACTCAGCTTCATGCCTGCGACAACGATAAATAGCAACCAACTGGTAAAGACCTACATTTGATCCTTCTGTTCAATTTTTGAGGAGGGGTCGGAAAGGGGCTCTGGTGCTTATGGATAAATCAAATAACTTATTTATTTAAATTATCACTAGAAAAGGTTAAATTACAATTCAAGCCAGAGAGCTTCAGCTAGTTCTTAAGAGGCCAGTAACAAAATTGGGAAAGGAACATACTAGCAGATAAAACTAAAACAGAAATGTTCAAATCAAAGATAGGGGCACTTACTGCTGTTATTGAGCCATGTCAATTTGAACCTCTGGAGGAGCAAGGGCCGGTGACTCAACAAAGTGAAGATTAGCATCCCTACAATATTGAATAATAAATTAACTCGAGCACTAAAATAGTATATATATATGATGAAGTTTATGTTGTGTGAGAACAATACAGCTAAATAAGTATTTACTTACCCAGCTAGTTTCCTAGCAAGATACAGGAATGGTTTCTCAAAGTTGTAGTTGCTCTTGGCAGAAATCTCGTAATATTGAAGGTTCTTCTTTCTATGGAATGTGACCTGCTTTGCTTTCACCTGCCTATTCTTGACATCAACCTTGTTCCCACAAAAAACAATTGGGATATTCTCACATACCCTAGCATTAACAATAGATGGAAGTCAATTGAGAGTTATTACAAAATAATCTAAATTATTGAAGCAAGACCACCCAAAGAATGAGAACAATAAGGAATTGTCATATAAATCGGCAGAGATCGCGATGCCAGGTGGGGACATTCTTGTAGGTCAAACGTGCAGTCACATCAAACATTATAATGGAACACTGCCCATGAATACTGCAGAGATTGAAAGTTTTTCATTGTCAATGCATAAAAGGAGGAAAAGCCAACAATAGACAGCAAGAAAACGCAAAACATTAACCGAAATACATGACTAGTTATATTGGGAGTTCTATCAAGTAAATGCATCTAGATCTTATTTAACAAGAAAGGATGGTGTTTCACAGTCTATTGATATCATCCAGATTTAATCTGCTAAAGATCACTCATCTTTTGCTTTTTTTCTACTTTTCTTTTTCATCTGAATTTGGTATGTCTTCTCTCATTTGTACGCTCTCCCTCTCCCTCTTCACTCCTCTCTCTCCGTCCCTCTGTTCTCAATCTCCCTTTCACTTCCTCGGTCCAACATTCCCCACTCCCTTTCAATTCCCACCTCTAGTACATGCACATGTACTAAGTGAATGATACTTTAAGACTCCATTTGACAGCAACACGGAAAAGATAAGAAAAACAACTAATCTGGGTAAGAAGATGGAAAATAAGTTTAAGATGTTGTGATTCTTGCTTTTTGATTTCCATGGAAAAAATTTCTTCGGATGATGGTGAAGAAAATCAATCCCAAGAGGTTTGAGTGGAATGATTTCCCTTACTTTTCCCTCTGTCAAGAAAGTATTTCATAGTTAGTGCTTACCAAACAAAAGAAAGTAATGACTTTCCCTCCCTGGGTCCTCAAATCCACGAACCAAACGAGGCCTAAGAGCATTCTTGTTCAAGCATTAACCTTGGTTTTTTTTAGCACACATTACCTGATTACCAAGACCATGTCTATGCATATACTGTGCTTATGTTTTCACCTGTAGCGATATGTTTACCCCCCAGGCCTACAATGTTAAGCTATCAAAAATAAGGAATGGAGTTGTACCGAAAATGATCAACCTTGATTTCATATGAAACAAGGAAATACACACAATTCTCCTGCCTTGTAGCCAATCAACATTATTCAAAACATCTCTATGCGAGTAAACATAAACATCACTATGCTGAGTAAAACATAAATAGTACTTGAAACAGAGTATAAATGCTCTTTAAGAATCTAAAGAAAAGAATCGTAAGTTTTCTTACGCCAATTGAAAAACGACGTTCTAAAGCCTAAGCTAGCAAACACCTAACTTGGGGCACCCAGCAGCAAGAGGTAGTCCAAGTTCTCTACAGTCCTAAATGTTCTTGGAGTCATTTTGTCAACATATAGCGTTCCATCCAGATGATCACACTCATGCTGTAAAATGCGTGCCTGCCAGCCTGATGCATCAACCTTGATGGGCTGCCCATCACGATCCAAACCTGCAACCTCCACCTCTAGGTATCGTTCCACCATTGCTCTAAATCCATCAACACTATAAAAATAATAAAAATAAAAATATTGCATTTTTGTCACATATCACGATGAGGATTTAATCAAATTTTTGATAATTCTACTTTTAGTTCTATTAAGAAGATGAATAAGTGCTTTAAATATTCCCGCTAGAGAAATAAATGGTATATACAAATCCTAAGCTGGTCATCAGATCACGCCACTTTAAAAACAACTCTTACATGGTTCCAATACTAATATATATTGGACAATGAATAATAAGTTAACAAACATTTCGAACAAATAAAATTACATCTCATATAAAATTGCCAACAAGAATCAGTAACTTGTGAATCTAATGCATGATTCTATAGCTTACACACCAAGGTGGTATTAACTTTATTGCCAGAAGATCGAAGATATCTTTGGACTTTGAGGAGAATGTAGATATACAGTCCAACTAACCACGTTAATGCCATTACTGCAGAAATCTGCGGCGGAAAGATATAACTATATATATATTGCATCTTTCTTACCTCAAGCTCCTTCAAAAAAAAAGTGCAGTTTTATTGCTCTTGTTTTTAAGCTTTGGATTAACGATCACCTGCACTAAAGGATAATGAAACATTATACAGTGGATAAATGTTTCCTCGATCATATAGAAATTAAGATGCAAAACTTTTAGAGCCCATGTGATGTTCATATATCAAAAGATCAAAAGGTCGTCGATCTTGAGCTTTAGTCTCTTCCTTGGTTGCGTAACTAATATATTCTTTGGTGTCTTCCAAAACAATTATCTGTCAGAAATGGAAAAGGCCAGCCTGCCATTAAAAATCGGGTTATCATATAACAATAAACAAGTATTGTCTTGGTAAAGATCAATGCAATTAGCTGAAGGTATTGTTTGTAATGTTTGGGGGAATAGACGTCTACAGATCTATTCTCATACCCCATCTTTAATTATGTATGTAGAATCTAGCCTACAAAAGAGCTAATAAGATATAGACATGCAAAAATGCATTCCATTATTTAAAAAAAAATGAAAATTATTTGTTCACTAAGATTAATTAAGGACCTGATTCAAATAATGAATATTTATTTATTTGAATACTGATAACTAAATACTAGAATAGCTAAACTAATAAAATTTTGTTGGAGAATTAATGTAAACAAAACAAAATGTGGAGGCACAGAAAGGTAAGTTAATTTTATGCTTCCGGTTAGTTTGCACCACATTTACTTGCACTAATTAAGATACCTTCAAAGGAATACCAATTTGAGGAGCAGCGAGGCCAACCCCAGGTGCGCTCCTCATAACCTTCACCGTATCATCTACAATCTTTTGAATCCGCTCCGACCCGATTTCCTCCGGGGACACATCTCGGGCCGGTTCGTGGAGAACCGGGTCACCGTCTTTTACAATATCAGGCGAGCTCTGTTTCTTCTTCTACTTCTCCCCCAAACCCAAAAGCCAACCAGCCCTAGCAACTGAAGAAGAAGAAGGGGGAACGATAATTTCGGGTCGTTATCAAGTCTAGACTGAAAATGGGCTTTCCGGCGGTTTGATTTGATAATGGAAAAGTGGGTAATTTCGAAAATGGAAGGTGTTTTTGAAGCAATTTTGTGCAACAGTTGCTGTAGGAAGAAGACGGTGTGTGAATCGTTTGAAGGCACTCCATCGGTATGAGCGCTTGCTTGATTCTGTGCTATGTAGCGTAGAGCGAAAAATGTAACTAATAATTCAGGTGGATGGGTCCCATTTTTTTTTTTTTTTCTTGACTCCATATATATATATATATATATATAATATAGGGAGTACTTATCGACACACCTCAAATTATTCTGAACACTCCATATCTATTAAATATCTTACTATCTATTGACACACACTATTTATTTCATAACCTATAATCGTTAACATTTAATAACCCTAATTAATAAACTTAATTAATACGATCAATCATTAACATTAATATCAATAACCACCGCTCCATCTCATAAAGCTTCACAAAATTCACGTGCTAAAAAGCCCTACCACTCCAAGCAAACGAGGATACACGTTTAAACTCGTCTTCATCTTCATTTCCTCTGAAAATTCGAAATTTAAACAAGAAAACGAAGATTATTGTTGGTAATGTAGTGATTGAAGTGTAAAAATCATAATGAGAAGTGAGAGAAGTGTAGAGAGAGATTATTCAAGAGAAAGTTCAAGAGCAAGTTCAAGAAAATGTTGATCCGAAAGAGGTAAAATACTTGTCTTTTTATTACTTTGTTACTTGTGATTTCATTCATATATCATTAGATACAAACAAAATAAAAAATAAAAAAACAGAGCAGGTGTTTCAGAATGTACTCGGTCGTTAAGGACCGAGTTCATGTGGTTACACTCGGTTCCCCGTCACCGAGTGCAACATTTTTGGGCAGTTTCATCATAAATGTTCACTCAGCCCTTAGTAACCGAGGTAGTCCTCTTACACTCGGTCTTTAGCAACCGAGTATAGCAATTTTGAACTTAGACATAAAAAGCTTACTCTATGAAACTAATTTATGTAAACTTGTTTATATATTTGACATAAACCCAGATGACCTTAAGCTTATAAATACTTGTTTATGAAGGATTTATTATCTCTCAACTCCTCCATTTGGAAAGATTGTTCATATTTAGAAAATATAGACTTCACTATAATTAAAGTCGAGATTACTCCCAAGCCCAACCGTGCTTTCCAATATACGGAGCATGTCATCAAGGAAGAGCCTGTGGACTTAGAGCCTATTAGTCAAAAGTTATATTTTGATCTCAACACTGATTATGAGCCTTTGATTGAAGGAGAGCCAATCAATAAAGGAAAGGTAAAAAATGCAAGAGAGGCAAATAATGATGGAGAAGTAAACAATGAGGGAGAGCCTCTTAATCCTAGTTATAGTTCCCAACATCTTCAACTTACCCTTTCAACAAACCGCCATAATCCTAGTAATGATGAAATTAGTAAAGCACGAGCTGCTGACCTGACTTCTGTTTTTACAACGAATGAAGTAAGTACACATTATTTGAGTTGAATATATTAGCTATCGTTACACAAATTTTAAATAGTTAATAGTGTGATAATATTTATTTTGTAGGTTTTTCATTCTAAGTATGCTTTAGTTGATTGGTGTCAAAACAAAGCAAGGGGGATCCAAACTATAATTGTTACCGCAAAGTCAGACCAAGGGTGTGGGAACAGGAAGCCAAGGCTATATTTGGCATGTGAAAGAAGTGACGTATATCATGATCACCACCCGCAAGGAAAAGAAGCCAAGAAGAAGAGAGATAGTGCCACAAGAAAATGTAATTGCCCATTCTCGATATGTGGTGTGAATGTTGGTGTGAATCAATGGAAGGTGAAAGTGAGATGTAGAGTTCATAATCACGACTTACCGAATAGTTTAGTTGGGCATCCGTTTGCTGGAAGATTAAACAAAGGGGAAAAGAAGTTTGTTGCTGAATTGTCCATTGCCGGGGTTAAACCAAAAGATGTTCTTAGTGGACTCAAACGTCTCCATGAAGATAATGCCTCCACGATGAAGAAAATTTACAATGCTAAAGCTAAAATGAGAATACATGAGATGGAGGGGAGGTCTGCAATGCAACAACTAATAAAAGTTCTAGTAGTTAAACATTACGTTTATTGGCATAGATCTGATGAAACAACTGAAGAGGTGTTAGACCTCTTTTGGGCACATCCTGATTGTATTTTGTTGGCCAAGTGTTTCTTTTCCGTGGTGATTCTCGATTGCACTTACAAGACAAACAAGTATAAGATGCCCCTATTTGCAATGGTCGGGATCACATCAACTGTAAAAACATTTTCCATTACTCATTATTTTTTGTATAAGGAGATGAAAGATAATTATGGATGGGCCCTTTCGAAGTTGAAGTTGTTGAGGCCCATAATATCCCGAATTTATTTGTTACAGATAGGGAGTCTACAGTCATAAATGCTATTTGTAGAGTTTTTCCTGGTTCCCATCACATGTTATGCACATTCCATATTGCAAAAAATGTGGAATAGCATTGTCAGCCTTTATTTAAAAGTACGGATATTTGGACGAAGTTCTTTGATGATTGGAAAACAGTTACGAGGTCAACATCAGAAGAAGTGTTCTTCAAAAAATGGGAAGATTTACAAAATGATTGGTCCCCAATGTTTCCAAAGTGCATTGATTACTTGACATGCACATGGTTCTTGCATAGAGAAGCTTTTGTACTGGCATGGACTAATTGGATAAAGCATCGTGGCAATAGAACTACGAATAGAGCCGAAGGGTTGCATGGCAAATTGAAGAGCTATCTTGATAATGGTGTTAGAAATTTTTCTACAGTGTTTGCAGGGATAGACAATTACTTAAGACAACAAATAAACGAAGTCAAAGCTATTTTTGAGAGGAGTCTTGGGTCGGTCAAAGATAAACACAATGGAATGTTATTCAAACAAATCAGGGGGATCTTATCGCATTTTGCTTTGGACTTGATAAAGAAGGAAAGTGATAAGTCGATCGATATCGATTTAGATCCATCAGCATGTGATCATGTTGCTCGTACGGTTTATAGGTTACCTTGTGCACATGAGTTGTTGCAATATAGCCGTGAAAATCGGCATATACCCATTGAGGCCGTTGATGAACATTGGACAAAGCTAACAATCCTACCAAATACCATTAATAAAAATGAACTTTTGTACACGTCCGAGTTTAATTTACTAAAGAAATTGTATGATCAATCAACGGAGGATGAGAAGAAAGTTCTTTTTGAGAAAATTAAAGGAACTTGCCACCCCAAGTACAACATCGCTTAGAGAGCCAAATCCCGTCGTTCACAAGGGTAGACCTCATGGTAGTAAGAATAAAATGAGTCAAAAAGAGAAAAAACGTGAAAGATCAACAAAGAGGGAACCATCGGGTTTTGAGTTTGCCAAGACGCTTGAGGAACAATTAAATGGAATAATTGGAAGTCAATTCTCTCACATTTCAAAGCCAATGAAACAAGTGCTAAAGAGGAAGAAATAAGTTGATCGGGAGAAGTGGGAATTTAAGGCTTATATGCATTACATCCCTGAATTCATGCACCCGTATATTGCAAATATAGAAGATGTTAATGGTGATGGCCATTGTGGTTATCGATGCATTGCTGAGCATATGGGATGGTATGATGACAAAGAGTCTTGAAAGCGTGTAAGAATAGATTTACTTGCTGATTTAGAGATGTATAAAGAAAAATACAATGTCACATGGGGATATTGGTACTACTCAGATTGTCAATATGCACTTAATTTTTTTGAAGCCAAATGCAAAACTTCCCATCATTGGATGATAATGCCCGACATGGGCTTCCTCATTGCATCGGCGTACAATTGTGTGGTTTTGTTATACTCAAATGAACAGTGTTTAACTTTTCTGCCACATGCTAAACTGCCACAAAATGGAAGCGAAATTCGTATCCTCCCAATAGCTTATGTGAACAAAAATCACTTTGTTAAACTCTTCTTAAAGGATGGTGCACTCATACTGCACATTGCTACTAAGTGGAATTCACTTCGAACGGATGAAGCGACTGCTTGGACCCAACTTTTCACTAATATAATTGAATTTTTCAAAGATTTGGCATCACGCGGGGTAAAACCAAAAGACTCGACAATCATAATTAACTGATTAATGATTGTAAAGTCTTTTGTTCTTTTTTGTCAAGTGTTGTCTCTATTTTTAGTAAATTTTTTGTGGACGTATACATGTAATATGTAGTCTTTTTTTGTAAAATTATGGATGTATACTTGTAATCCTTTTTGAAGTTATAAATGAATGAATGAGCAACACATGAATTAAGACAAATAATTGTCTCTATTTCAATGTTTTTTAGTATAGTTTGAATATAAGGTGAATATTTAAACTTAAGTAATTATGACTTCATGAAAATGGTGTACCCATGATCAATGCACATCTTAGCCAAGATCACTCAGTCCCTAGAAACCAAATAAATCTCATTAACCTCGATGCTAAGGAACCGAGTTTAACTCACGTACCTCGGCTGTAAAGGACCGAATGAAAATGAAAAATTGGAAGCTCTCGGCCAATATTCCTCGGTCCCTAGCAACCGAGTAAAGCACATTAACCTCGGTGATAAGGAACCGAGTTTAACTCACGTACCTCGGCCGTAAAGGACCGAAGGAAAATGGAAAATTGGAAGCTCTCAGCCAATATCCCTCGGTCCCTAGCAACCAAGTGAATCTCATTAACCTCGGTGCTAAGGAACCGAGTTTAACTCACGTACCTCGGCCGTAAAGGACCGAATGAAAATGAAAAATTGGAAGCTCTCGGCTAATATCCCTCGGTCCCTAGCAACCGAGTAAAGCTCATTAACCTCGGTTCTAAGGAACTGAGTTTAACTCATGTACCTCGGCCGTAAGGGATCGAATGAAAATGAAAAATTGGAAGCTCTCGGCCAATATCCCTCGTTCCCTAGCAACCGAGTGAATCTTATTAACCTCGGTGCTAAGGAACCGAGTTTAACTCACGTACCTCGGCCGTAAATGGCCAAATGAAAATGGAAAATTGGAAGCTCTCGGCCAATATCCCTTGGTCCCTGGCAACCGAGTAAAGCTCATTAACCTCGGTGCTAAGGAACCGAGTTTAATTCACGTACCTCGGCCGTAAGGGACAGAATGAAAATGGAAAATTGAAAGCTCTCGGCCAATATCCCTCGGTCCCTAGCAACCGAGTGAATCTCATCAACCTGGTGCCTAAGGAACCGAGTACATCTCATCAACCTCGGTCATTAAGAACCGAGTTCATTTTATCTACCTGGACTATAAATAACCAAATGGCTATCTTCACCTTAATTTTAATTATGAAAAACTGTTAATTTATGTTGTGAAATAATAGGGTAAATGTCATTGGGAAAATCGTCACCTTGATTTATTGTAGAAATTAGTACCAGAAAAACATAAAAACTCGAAGTGAATAAGAATTTAGGTGGAAAAGGAATTACAAATCTTAATTAGAGGAGAGACGAACAATAACAGGGTTAAGAAAGCAATTTTCTCAAATTTCTTTAAACTGACGGCTAATGCTGGGGGCTAACTACTATATAGGCATATGCCATAACTTCTAATAGCCAACCATGATTTATAAAGAAAAACATTACGACCCATTAAAATGATAAATAGAAAATTCAACAACTTTTATCATTAAAGATAAGAAAACCAGATAGCATGGTTTCATTGCTAACTATATTACAAAACAAAATCAAAAATATTATTTTTGGCAAAATGATAAATAGCCAACCAAAAAATACACTAAATTTGAATAGAGGTAAATTCATCAATAATGTACTTACTTGGACAATCCATAGTTTTTCAAAATGTACATCTACCCCTTTTAAGAACCAAAACTTAATCATAGTTTAACAAATAAGCATCCATCAACCACATAATAATAAAACTTAACAAATAAGCATCCACCAACCAAAAGAGTAATTTCATAATTTTAACAAGTATCAAAATGACCAAAGTTAAAAAATACCACAAGTTTAACAAGTATTCATCGATTGATCAACCTAAACTACTTTTTTGCCTTCTTTTTCGCTGGGCCTTTGCCTTTTGTCGGGGCTTTCTTTTTTGCCTGAGGTCTTACGGTGCTAGATGGAGTTGCAATATGATCATGCCTATTCTTTGTCCTACGCTCTTGTCCTTTCTTTTGTGCCATTTTGGTTTTTGCGTCAAAAATCATGTCACAGACTTTACGAGCTGCAATAGAGATATCTTCCGCTTTGCCACCAAGTAACGCCTTATCTAGTAATACTAATGCCTCATCTACCACGATATGCTGCATAAATCAATTACTAATCGTGAGTAAGTGTATTATAAACCAATATGAAACTTCGAAAAGTGAGTGGTATTAGTGATGCTTACTAACTTAGCATTTGCAATGTCTTGTGCCCCACAAACCTTTCGCGTTGTTGTTCTTTGTTTAGGGGCTTGTATGCAAGGATGGGTGATCTTCAAAAAACAATCCATGTAATTGGGCTCGCACTCCCAAGGAAATTTTACCGGAATAGAGCGTTGTGCTTCGTTGAGTAAATTATTACTCCAATTGTTTTGTTGCCACCGATTCACTATATATGCCACCTTGTAAGCTTGGGCTGTCTTTCCCCGCGTCAATTTTGAAGGCTGAATCATTGGCATCGTGGGGATTGTTTGCACTCAGCCAAATTGTCTAAGCACGCGGTCAGGGTAGTGAGGCTCGACGATGTCAAAACAAATGAGTAACCCATAGTATTAAGAGACTTCATGGAATGGGTGTGCAACTCTGTGGTCCTTATATGGATCCCAACACACCTGCAAAAAAGTAAGCCGACAATAATTGGTAATCTTAAAAAATATTAATTCTAAATTTTAAAGATAGTTGAGAGAGTTTAGGGCTTTACGTCTATCTCAGTTAAGTCGTCAAGTTTCTGTCTTAAGGTTATAAGGGCTGACTCATAATTGCCTCTACTACATAGTTGTGGCTTCCACCGGCACATCCGTGGCTGCATCTCCATATATTCCATATTTTGACATGCGTTCGCACAGTAATGAAAGTACTCGCAAATCCAACCATGCGTTAATTGTTTAGATTTCATCAACATAATTACAAACAACAATAAAAAAAAATAATGGACAAAGTCAAGACAACGTACCACGACTAGAGTCATTATTAAATATGTATTCCATCATGAAGGATTTAGTTAGACTAGCTTTTCTTTTCCATTTTTTCTGAAATTAAGAGTCTTAACTTTTTTTATGGGGCATCTCAAATTCATATTTTAGAGTCTCTTTATCATAATTGTTTTCATATGGTGGGTGCAAATCTTTATTTACTTATGAAATAAGAAGTTTATGCCTTTTAATCATGTTACCTGCAATTTCTAATCTCAGCCCCAGTAGGAAGGAATTGGGACATGGATGGATTTGCAAATATGATAAAGAGAAAATAAGTTTTGGAGTGAATTTTATGTGATACACTTTTTGAAGTGTTAACATAATTGCATTTAGCTATGCTTAGTAAAGGCAATCACTCTTATATTATTTGGTATAGTTATTAGTCTTTTTTTTTTCTATTGGTAAAAAAAAATAAGAAGAAGAAAAAAGAGTGGGCAAAGAAATTGAACAGTGAAGCCAGTTAAGAATGTTCTTTAATGCTCTTTTTTTTTGGTATAGTTATTAGCTTCTCTCCTTTTTTTTGTACAATTTAAACTATTAAACAGTGAAGCCAATTAAGAATGGAGCATTAGGTAGTATGTTCTTTAATGCTCAAAGAAGCTCTTTTATCGACTAATTACCAATGGTTATTAACTTCCTATCTAAAGTTGTCTCTCACTGGTAATATTTTTTCCTACACAAAATAATAATCATGCTTATTTCATGTTTTTTGGTGTAGTGAAATATTTGCCTAGTTTGGGTATGCAGGGGATCATAATTGTGTAACTAGTCTCGGTTGGGTTTCTACTTAATTATTATATTAATTCATTCAAAGAAATGGAAAAGCTCTGTTGCTATTCCAAGTTAATTAATATTATTGTCATCAATGCATCTAATTGAATTCTTAGTTAGGGGGGCCTTCCAATCTATATCATATAAACCTGTAAAACAGTACAAGTAAAAAATACACCAATGCATAACCAAACATATACACTTAAGTTGGTTAGGGCAATTGATCAAACACATTATGTACATTTATTATATGCTCATGTAGAGTATGTTATCATAACAAAATACCACAGATGAATAACCAAACCCAACAGCAAAATCATCAAACACAAATAGACACACTTAAGTTGGTTTGGGCAATTGATAAAACACCTTTTGATCAATTTTTCTACCGCTAAAAAAAACAAAAATAAAGATTGGTGCGGATTGAGCCGCGTCAATAGTACTAGGTTATCCCAAAAATTTCATATTTGTAAATTAATACTTTATTCTTACAATCTAGCTCTTTCTCTCTCTACCATTGAAACTCTACCATTGAAATAATGAAAAGGAAGAATAAATAATGAAAAAGGAAGAAGTAAAACCTGGGTTCCGTACTAGAGGAACAGAGAGCAAGAGAGAAGAAGGTCTGAGCTCGTACGTGGTGATCGGTGAAGAAGATACTGAAGATGATCGATGAAAAACAGAGAAGAACGAAGGAGAGATCGGGTTGGTCTCTATCTTTCAAACGGCGTATGTTTTGAGAGGCGTGTGTTTTGAGAGGTTTGAGAGTGGGGGAGTGTTTGAGAGGGTTTCAACTTAAGTCAAATTAAGTTTTGTTTAAACATAAATTATATTTATTAAAATTAATTAATTTTAAAATTAAATATGGGAGTGTTGAGAGTGTTAGGAAGATAAAATATATACTTAAGGTGTGTTAGTGAGTATTTGAGTGTTACAGAATAATTTAGGGTGTGTCAATAGCAACCCCCAATATATATATATATATGTTTGGATATAATAACCTATTAACATTACAATAAAAATTACGTAACTTTTTACAATTAATTAAGTACAAATTACATTTTTTTGCTGCTAAAAAAATATATAATTCGTGTCAGAATAATCATCTTAGCTTTTTGTTTAAATATTAACAGGTTTCCCTTTAACTAAACCACATGCCCGCAATGTTAAGGTGCGAAGAATTAAAAATAAGGTTTTATTGTAATTATCAGGCACATAATACGGATTTAATATAAGTGGGGTGTTAAAAAAATGTAATGAACACAAAAACATATGCATCACATATTTGATTCATAAAATTGACATGAGAAAAAATTACATTTGTTCTAGATGGTTTTTCATATTTTGAAAGCATTTTATGATAATCACATTATTTATTACATTTTTTTTTGCTTTTTTTGTTTTTTCGTTTTTTTTTTTGCTATATACAACACCATGTTATCATTTATCTATTGATATAAGACTCTTAGAAGTGCTATAAGTAAAAATATAGTCAATTTATAAAAAAAAACTTAAACAAGATTAACTATGGGAAGAAAATGAAATTATGAGAATATATGCCCTAGGGTTGATTAAAAATTAAGAGGATCGAATTAAGAAAAATAGTAGTAAAAAAGAAAGATTATATTTTGTCTTAGAAAATATAGAAATGATGCTTTGGTTATATATAGTGGTTGTATAAATGGATTAATAAATATCGTATGGCATATTAGATTTACAAAGAAAGAGAAGGTTCATTGTCATTGGGACGCGCTCCTAGGAGGTTTTGCAAAATGTCAAAGTTATGTAATCTTAATTAAATTATAACTTTATTTATATTTTTTACTGCACGTAAACTCCTAACTTAATAAAAAGTGCATTCTTCTTATAATTAAAAGGTTTCGGGTTAAAACTTAAATAGGCAAATTTCACCACCTAATCACATTAAGGATGCGTTTGATTGTAAGCATGGAATTTACATGGAAAGAAAATAAGTTCCAGATAATTGAATTGCATAAAAAATGTAATTAAATGTGTTTGATTGCCTTAATTTTCTACCCGAAAAATATTGGTTGTATTGTGACATTTTTAATGTATACAAAATTATGGGTATTTTTTTTACATAATTTTATAGTCATGATGGATCTTGTTTAATTGATCTTGATGAGTAAATTTTAAATATAATTTTTTTATTAAATTTTGAATTTTGTAGTTTAAGTTATAGCATTTTTAGTGTAGAAAATGGGTAAATATTGTCTCGAAAACCGTGCAATTGCTTGGAAAATAAAAACTAGCCCCCCCCAAAGAAAATATTTTCCTTGTTTACAAGGAAAATGTAAGTGTGTGAGCAAAAGTGGGAAAATATTTTCCCTAGAAAAAAAAACCAATCAAACACTTTAAGTTGTCAAATCAAGTGAAAAATGGGTATTTTCCATAGAAAATACTCCCAATAAACAATTTACTCCTTTTTTTAACAAAGAAATCCAAGAACACAACTCACACCAGCCTTGTAACGAAGAACCTAATATTGGCTGGGGGAGAAGAAAACCAATTACAAGGCAGAGAATTCTTCGAAGTCGCTCTCACTGCACAATGGGCCAAGGCATTGAAATTTCACGGAATAAAGATGAAAAGCACAAATATCCTTGATGATGCTATCAACGATCAGCTGAGGACAAAGATAATTTGTTTAGCATCACTGCAGATGGAAAGGCCATATAAGCAACGGGTGGCAATGTTAAAAGACAAAACTTATACATATTCATTTGCATTGAGGTCCTCGACGTTTCTCTTCCTGGCAAGCTTGGTGAACATTCTCACCAGTAGGATTCAATACTCACATTGGCCGCTTTCACAATTGAAGAAATCTTCTCAGCTGTGATGGGGATGCCATCGTTGCTGAGGATCAAGCAAGCGTAAGTGCAACCAAGTTCTGAGACCAATATGATTCAGAGAGCGAAGAGATCTGATGGGAATGAGAGGGTTTGTGGTGGATTAATCTCCCACTGCTCTACTGCGCTGTGCTTGAAAACTATTTCTTATCATGGCACTGGTATCAACAATTTTGTTAGACAATATGGCTTCATTACGGCTTAACCATATGTCCCACAAAGAGAAGAGTTGTAAAAGCACCAGGTCATTTGGTTTTGTTAGATGGTTTGGTGTTAATGATAAACTAGACTAAATCAAAATTGTGGCAATCTAACTGGTAAGCCTGCCTACGGAAGCAGTGTTCTAAAACTCGGCGAGGTAGGACGATTTCTCGCCGAGTACTCGGCACTCGGTGGCTGGACGAGTCGAGTATGCTGACTCGTTGGGCATTACTAGGACCAGCAAAAAATCGGGCATAACTCGGGAAAACTCGCCGAGATCTCGCGAGTTGTGTGACTCGGCGAGTCATGAAATTAAAAAAAAAAAAAAGCGGAGAAGAGAACGACGTAGTTCGGTGTGGTTTTCTTTTTTTTTTCTGTGGAATTTTTCCTTTACAAGCCCTAGGACAAACAACAAACCTCATATTGCTGCCGTCTTCCTGTTCGTTGCTCCTTGCTGCTCGAAAGTGGTGCCGTTGGCTCTTTGCTCCTTCCTGTTCTTCACTCTTCCACTCATATTGCTGCTGTTTCCCAGTCGGCCAGCTAGGTTTATTTATTTTGTCTTCACTCTTCCACTCTTCCATTTATTTTTATTTCTCCCGTGCTTTGTCTTTCTTCCTCTTTGAGTTTCTTTTTCCTTCTTCTGTGATTTCTCTCATGTGCTTTGTTTATTTTGATTTCTCCTGTGATTTTTTTAGAAGTCCAGAATTTTTACTTTTTAAAAGTCTTGTGCTTTTACTTTTTAAAAGTCTCGTGCTTTGTTTATTTTTATTTTTTATTTTGTCTTCCACTCATAGTTTTTATTTTTTAAAAGTCCAGAATTTTAAAACAAACAGGGGAAACTTTAAAATCTGTTTCTGTGTACACATTGCTCACAAAGCACATGAGAATTTTTAAAAGTCCAGAATTTTTTAAAAGTCCAGAATTTTAAACTCCTGTGATTTTTATTTTTTTAAAAGTCGTGTGCTTTTTATTTTTTAAAAGTCTTGTGCTTTGTTTATTTTTATTTTTTATTTGGTCTTCCACTCATAGTTTTTATTTTTTAAAAGTCCAGAATTTTAAAACAAACAAGGGAAACTTTAGAATCTGTTTTTGTGTACTTTAGAATCTGAATTTTATTATTAATTTGGTTGTGTAGCATTAATATGTCTTCGTCGGCCGCATCTAATTCATCGATGGCTTCGGCTACTAGTAGCGTCCGTTTGAAACCCGATTCTAATAATATTGGGTGGGATTATGCTACTGAAGTAAAACCGGGAAATAGTAGTCTTGTGAAGTGTCAATGAAGGATGAGTCGGAGGATGAGGAAAATGAAGAATATGACTTTGAGTCCGATGGAGAGAGGGTCAATGAAGGATATGGAGAAGAAGAGCAAGAGCTCTACACTTTCTTCTTGTTATAATGTTATTAGAATATTAGTACTTTGGCTTTTTATGGATATTCTAGACTTCTTTGTCATTTTGCAAACTATTTGATCATATTATTATCATATTATATTATTTAGAATATTATTTATATTAAAATATTGCCTATCCGATTTTTTCCGATTAATCCCCGAGTAATTGAAAACTCCCCACTCCCCACCTCGCCGATCGAGTGCCGAGTCGCGAGTTTTAGAACACTGTACGGAAAGAGTCAAAAGCATTACAGAATTTGAAGACGCACCACTGGTCATCAACATTGCCACAAAGAGAATAATAAGGTTGATGTAGCTGATAAAAGAATCCTTATATACTAGTTTTAACACCATTCTAAAAGAGGGAAAATGTTCACTTATTATTTATAGGTTTCTTAAAGGCACCCTTTTTTAAAAGAAGAGTTTATTTCCCTTGTATGCATCTCTTCAACAATCTAATGCAACCACTCTTTTTCTTTTTCTTGAGCAAACTTACACTATCAAATTCAGAAAGATCATTTTCATTTCATGAAGAATGGACTAGGTATGAGGTATCACATCATTCTTTACTCAAATTCATGAAGAATTAACTAGGAATCACATCAATCTTTAATCAAATTCATTCTAACTAATGAGTAATCACCATATTAATATATGTGTGCAACTCTAGAGAGACAATAATATATAACCTACCACATATTGGTTTTTTTGTTTTTGTTTTGCTTTGATAATATTGGTTAGATAATGAGGTTCATAACAAATTCATGTTTTGTTAAAATTAATTCTAATTAATGCTGTATCACCATATTGGTATCCCTACATGTTCTATGTTAACTTATCTTATCTATGTACCTTACCTTCAAAGGCATACCAACTTGAAGAGCAGCAAGACCACCAGGACCAAGTGCGGTGATCGGGCTTCCGACATTCACAGGCAAAGTCTCATCCTCCATGATCTCATGCAAATTATGTTTCTGCTCCTCCTCCCCCACACCCAAAAAGTGGCAAGTAATCCCAATAATAAGACCCAAAATAACACCGATGCCCCGACCGGTTTACTCAATCATATAAATATCGAGACAAGGGGGAGTAAGCTTAAAAAGGCGATCAGAATCAGAACCCGAAGAAGAAGAGGAAGTATGATTCCTTCTCGCTGTTATTAAATACATAGGGGTGAAGGAGGTTTTGGGATAAGAAAAGGGCGCATGGGCATTGAAATTGGGGCTTCTTCGGGGGGGGGGGGGGGTTGATTTGATAAATGGGTAACCGGATCTGGGTATATAATACGATGAAGTGGTGGGAAGGTAGTGGCGGTGGTGGTGCTTTTGATGCATTTTTTTGCCTCACGAACGATACGGAGGTGCGCGAATTGTTGAAGGAACCCCATCATCAGCTTCTCGTTTGTGCTTGTGCTGTACTGCGGCGGCTGCTGCTGATGCCCCTTTAGAATACCCCTTTTATATTTTGGATGCGATGCCCTAATCTACCTCATTTTCTTGTTAAAAATAAAATAAAAAATCTACCCCCTTTTTATCTTTATTTTCATTTGGTTATTCTGATTTACGAATAGAATAATTTAAAGTTTTTAATTCATAAATTATTTTATTTAAGTATTTAATTATAAAAATAAATTAATGCACTTTTTTACATATACAATTTTCACGATATTACTTGGCCACAAAAATGTAAATGTAAATGTAAATATCAATATCAAGAATATTTAATAAGTTCATTATTTGATTATCTTATCATGTGGTCAAGCCAAGTCACAATGATTCTCGAGCAGGTTCCTTAATTATTTGTCAATATTCATTTTTTTTTATAAAAATATTTAATTATTTATAGAAAATGCCGGCATGATTTTTAGAAACTTTTCGTATAGTTCATATAGTTATATACAAAATTAATCACTGTTATTACATTTACCCATGTTACTTTCTAAGTGACATTTCCATCTTTAATTCAATTCATGCAGTGTACTAAAATGCACACACACGTTATCATGACATGCTTAGTACTTAAAATGTTTGTTTTTTCCAATTAACATATGTCATACCAACATGCGCTACGATCAGCCCTTAATTCCATCATCAACAACTCATATAATAATTATCAACATGCTCAGATTATACATATCAAGCATAAACCACATGCATGCAAAGAAAAATAAGATTTTGGTACTTAAAATCTAGTATTACTTCTCATACAACAATTTCCAAGCAAAGAATGAAGAAATGAAGGGAAGTTCCTGTTAAGTTTAGAGAAAAGAGAAACTATATTATTATTGAATGAATGATTACATAAAAAAGGCTTAGAAAGCATTCGGAGTTTGGAAACGAGAAAGTGAAAACGGGCGGTCACATGAGACTTGGTAAATAGATCAGCAAGTTGATACTCAAATGAGACGAAAGGCAAGCGAATAGTGCCATGAGTGTAGTGATGGCGAACAAAGTGGCAGTCAACCTCAATATGCTTGGTACGTTCATGAAAAACATCATTATGGGCTATCTGAATGGCACTTTGACTGTCACAAAATAATGGCGTAGGAGTAGGAACGTCAATTCCCATATCTTTAATTAACCAGCGAAGCCAAACAATTTCAGAAGTTGCATGGGCAAGGGCGCGATACTCAGCTTCAGCACTAGAACGGGCAATCACAGTTTGTTTCTTACTTTTCCACGCGATGAGAGAATCACCTAGAAAAACACAGAATCCTGTTGTAGACTGGCGATCAGTTATATCACCCGCCCAATCGGAGTCGGAATATCCTTGTAACTCAAGACTGGAAGTGGATGAAAAATGTAATACCTGGAATAGTGTTCCTTTAAGGTATCGAATGATACGGAGAACAGCAGCAAAATGAACAGAGCGTGGTGCAAACATAAATTGGCTGACAATATGAACAGCGTAACTAATATCTGGCCGTGTGATGGTGAGATAGTTGAGACTGCCAACAAGTTGGCGATATAAAGTAGGATTAGGTAGCAAAGTCTCGTCAGAAGCACAGAGTTTGACATTCATTTCAAGTGGAGTATCGGCAATCTTGTTGTCAGTTAAACTAGCTCGCTGAACAATGTCGGAAGCGTATTTTACCTGAGAAAGAAAGTAACCAGTAGACAAACGATCAACCTCAATACCAAGGAAGTAGAGAAGAATTCCCAGATCTTTCATTTCAAAACAAGAGCACAGATAGGTCTTGAGCTTGCATATTCCATCGAAATCATCCCCAGTGATAATCATATCATCGACATAAATGAGAAGAACAACAATGCCTTGTGGAGAGGAACATGTAAACATTGCTGAATCATGAGCACTTTGTGAAAAATTATGGTGAATAATGGCTGTGGAGAACTTTTCAAACCAGGCTCTGGGTGCTTGTTTAAGACCATAGAGAGCACGACGAAGTTTACAGACTTGCCCAGGAGAGTGAGGTAGCCCATTAGGAGGCTGCATATAGACTTCTTCAGATAGGTCGCCGTGAAGGAAAGCATTTTTGACATCCATCTGGTGAATCGCCCACTTACGGATAGAAGCAACTGAAATAAGTGTGCGAACTGTGGTCATACGAGCTACGGGAGCGAAAGTTTTTTCATAATCAATACCATATTCCTGAGTAAAACCTTTTGCAACGAGACGAGCTTTGTAACGATCAACAGAACCATCGGCGTTGGTTTTAATCTTGTATACCCATTTGCTCCCAACAACAGATTTTCCAGCAGGTAAAGGAACAAGGTCCCATGTATTGGTTTGCTTTAAGGCAGCAAGTTCATCGGCCATAGCTTGTTGCCAAAGAGGATCGGTGGATGCTTCGCGATAAGAGGATGGCTCATGTAGGGACAGCAGGGCGGAAAGAAAACAGTGATAATCTGATAACTTAGCTGGTGGCCGACGATCTCGAGTTGGTCGAAGTGGAGGATCGCTGTCGGGACATGCAGAGTCAGGGCAAGACACAGAGTTGTCAGCAGTGGAGCTATCAGACACTAAGGGAATGGGGTTAGCCGGTACTGCATCAGGGACAGATACTGGAGTGGGTGAAATATGAGAGGCTTCTATTGGCGAGGACTCGGGGAATAGATCAACAGGCAGTACAGGTTCAGTGGATAAGGTGGTATTTTGGGCCAGAGTGTAATATGGAGTATTTTCCCAAAAGGTAACATGTCGGGAAATGCGAAGTCTTTTGGCAATGGGATCATAGCAGTGATAACCCTTTTGTTGAATTCCATATCCTAAGAAAACACACATAGAGGTTTTTGGTGTGAGTTTGGTACGCTCTCTTTTGGGAAGTAATACAAAATAGGTAGATCCAAAGACACGAAGTTCGGAATAATCAAGACGAGTTTCATAAAGACGCTTAAAGGGAGAAACACCATTTGTAACAAGAGAGGGAATGCGGTTTATAATGAATATAGAAGTATGGATGGCTTCTCCCCAAAAAGTAGAAGGGACAGAGGACGACACAAGGAGAGTACGGGCAGTTTCGACAAGATGACGGTGTTTACGTTCTGCAATGCCATTTTGTTGTAGAGTGTCAGGACAGGATAATTGAGGAAGAGTCCCTTGAGATTTGAGAAAGTCAAGGAAGGGTTTGGACAGATATTCGCCTCCGGAATCAGAACGAAAAAGTTTGATAGTTTTAGAAAACTGAGTTTTAATCATGGTGGCAAATTTAATATAAATTTTAAGAAAATCGGAACGAGAGTGAAGCAAATAAGTCCAACTATAGCGAGAGTAATCATCAACAAAAATCACATAATATAAGGCATCCCCCATAGAAGCAATAGGAGCTTTACCCCACACATCAGAATGCACAAGATCAAAAGGAGAAGATGAAACTGTAGTACTATTATTAAAAGGTAGAGCTGGTTGTTTGGCCAGTTTACAAGCAACACAAGGAAAATATTTATCTAATGTAACTGGTCCTAACAACCCTTGATTAATCATATATTTAAGACGAGAAAAAGAAACATGTCCTAATCTAGAGTGCCAAAAAGATGATAGGTGTGGGTGTGAGGTAGATGCTGTTAAGGATGTATTGGTTGTGGGGGGGAATGTGAAGTGTGTCTGTAACATATAAGCGGCCAACTCTATGGCCTGTCCCAACTTGCTTGCCCGTCGAGCGGTCCTGCACAATAAAACCCAATGAATGAAATATAATGATTAGTCCAAGATCACATAATTGCCCGACAGATAACAGTTGCATTGAAAGTTGAGGGACAAAGAAGACATTAGGAATAGACAAGTTAGGAGTGTTTTTAATGGAACCAATGTGACTAGCAGTGATAACAGAACCATCAGCTGTGTGAATTTTGGGAGATGAATGCATGAGACTGGATGAGTCGAAGTGTGTAGGGTCAAAAGTCATGTGATTTGATGCTCCGGAATCAAGGAACCAAGAAGAAGAAGATGTACCTGATGAGACTGAAAAAGCAGAGGCAATGGTATGATTATTACCGGTTTGGGGAGATGGTTCATAACATGGTATCAGAGCTTGGTTCTCTGGGAGGTCCAAGGTTCAAGCCTGGGCACCTCTATCCCCCATCCCCCATCCATTAAATCTGCTCTCCAAGTGCAAGTATGGGGTTGCACGTCCATCCATCAATCTATCTACTCTCCACGTGCAAGTATGGGGTTATGGAGACCGCAGTTGTGTCTGGAACAGTTAAAAACCTAGGGAACCGGTCTGAGCTGGCTAAAAACCGATCAAAAAATAACAAAACCGGGCAAAAAACTATCGTCTGAACTGATCTGAGTTGTCTGACTGACGGCGTTAACGGAAAGACTAACGGCGTTAACGGAAAGGCTAACGGCGTTAACGGACGTTAACTTTAACGGTGAACTCCTGACGCCGTTAACTTTAACGAAAAAAGTACTAACGCCGTTAAAGTTAACGGCAACTTGATGGACGGTTACGGCGGTGGCGCGTGGTTTCGGCGAGACGCAACTGCTTTCACACTAGCGGCGCGTGAGGGCGCGTGGCTTGGTTTTTCGAGGTGATTCTTGCGGCTTCATAATCGTCTCTGGAAGACGAAGGTTTTGGTATTGTATTTATCGAGGTTTGATATATTTATCGATAAAACGGTGCGGATCTGATTGGTGATGGCTGCGGCTGGTGGCTGGTGGTGGTGATTCAACCTTGCTCTGATACCATGTTAAGTTTAGAGAAAAGAGAAACTATATTATTATTGAATGAATGATTACATAAGAAAGGGGCTCTATTTATAGAGCTAAAAAGACAAAAGAAAAACCTAGTCTAACAAGGAAAAGGAAAACTAATCCAATAAGGAAACAAACACGAAATAAATAAATAAACAAACGAAATAAATAATAAATAACTAATAACTTTAACAGTTCCCACCTTAGTAACCTCTGGACAAAAGTATATATCTCCTAATAGACCACCTATAGCAATCGGATGAGAAAATCGACCCCGGAATTGGATTCGCCACGCGAAAAGCTACTAAAATTTGAGATTTCGGGTTAAAAAAAAGGCCGAACCAGCTCATTCCACTTTCGGACTACGATGATACTTTTCAAAATTAGTCTAATAAATATAAATGACTTCTCAAAAAAGACGGAACTTAATTCGGGGTTCTAGAAGTAATCGAGATAAAAGTTAGTGTTCAATACAAATTTTAAGGTTTTAAATTAAAATCTTCAAAAGTTTAAAACACAGAGTGTTACACCTACATAGTCCTAATGCAAGCTCTATAGGTTACTTGGAAAACCTAAATTGAATTGAGAGAATTAAAACAACCTAAGGCGAGCCCTTTAAGGTTTTGAAGGCTTTTAATGCAATCTGGCAAGCTACAAAACAAATTCCCTACTAAATTCAAATATTTAAGCCTCGATAGATTACTGAATACACATGGAAAGGAATCATTGGATAGATTGCACCGTACAAGACTTAAGCTCGTTAAAGAGTGGTAAAGAAGCCCATAACATTTCTGAAGCTTTGCATGGTTGTATTGCACTTATCTCATGTCCACTAGTAAAAAGATTCATGCAACCTTCTATTAGTGTCTCAAGAGATCCTAGCTTATGCATGTTATTTGTAAGTTTCCTTAGATTTTCGCAATATGTTAGATCAAGTCGAACAAGCTTCTGAAGGATCTCAATGGATTCACAATCAATCAAACTTACACATTCTTTAAGAATTAGTTTCCCTAGTTTTGGAACTCCTAAAAAGTCAGGAGTTTTTACAAGGCGTGCCGAATAACAAAGATCAAGGATCTTCAGTTATTTAAGATTCTGGTAAAAAGAACAATGACATGTAGTAAGTTCTAAACAACACTTGTAATCCAACATTGATTAAGAACGTAGCTACAAAGAAAAAAGGGAAATAATAAATGAATAAATAAATTAATTTCATGCCTTACAGTCTGCCAAAACTTCTTCCAATTTTCTATAGCACAATTCAAGAGCAACCAAATTATTCAAAGATAACTCAACGGGTAGTGATTTTAAGGGAAATCCGTGCGAGCACAGCCATACCAACTTTTTAGGAAAATTATCATAGCATCCAGTTAGGTGCAAATAATTGAGTTTTAGTAGTCTCAAGTTTTCCATCTTTTCAAAGGCATTGGTTCTGAGGTACATCAAAGTGTCACCATTTTCCTTTAACATGCGCATGTCAAGAGCAATGCCTTTAATTTCTCATGTACCGTATTAACATAAGTATGAAAAATAAATGGATTAGTCATAATTATCATTTATGCACAATAGATAAAGAACATATCGTGAAATGTATGCAGCTTCATACCGTCCCATTTTCTAATACATCATAGACTTCCTTGTAATGGTGCAATCTACTACGTTTCCTAGGATCTTCAGGTGATTCTTGGCGTCCTTTCCAACAAAGAAACAAGCAATAGCAAGGAATACTCTTTTGTCGATGTCATCTTGTAAACAGTTGTAACTTATTTTAAGTTTATTGAGGATTTCCTTTGGAGGAATTGTTTCTAACTTCTTCACTGCAATAGCCCAATAAGTTACAGCTCTTCTTGATAAAGAAGAACCTATAACTTTAAGAGCTAATGGAAGGCCTCTGCAAAGTTATACTACCCTAAAAGTGTGAGCAATATAGTCTTCATTAGGACAATCTTTTCCAAACGCGTAGAAACTAAAGAGCATAACTGAATCATTATAGCTTTGCTCCTCAACCTTAAAAGCCTCATGATCCTTAAGCAACTTCTCGTTTCTTGTAGTTATTATGATTTTAATTCCTCAACAAAACCAATCTTCCATGGCACGTAGCACACTTAATTGGTTGATTTGATCCACATCATCGAGAATAAGAAGAACCCTTTTGCGGGAAACATCTTCCTTGATCATCATCATTCCTTCATCGACATTGTATATCTTTTTTTGCTGCACATGCACAATATTTGAAAGA
Source organism: Lonicera japonica (assembly GCA_021464415.1). Lineage (NCBI taxonomy): Eukaryota > Viridiplantae > Streptophyta > Magnoliopsida > Dipsacales > Caprifoliaceae > Lonicera > Lonicera japonica. The sequence goes on from JAKCWG010000702.1 coordinate 34,731, forward strand.
AGTTGTTCTTGTAAACCAGCTAAACCATCTCATTCCTCCGACCTCGCTCTCACATCCGCGAGAAAACAACTAGTATCAAAATTTTTATAGTTCGCATTGTGGACAAATTTGGCGATGGTTGTTTTCGCTATGCCACCCATCCCACAAATTCCCCGTAAGAGAACACTAGACGAGTAATCTTGAAACCACTTATTAATATTTTTTGCTCAAAAATCCATTCCAATTAATTTTCGAGCAACAAAGATTGGTGTGCGGCACACTTTATTTCCCACCCAATATGTAATTTTTTGGATAAACTTTGATTTGTACTTACAAATTTCATGAAAAATAAATAAGTAAAAATAATAAAGTTCGAATGTTGCCTGCTATAAGGCACTATGCCATGGAGAAGCAAAGGTCTTTTGACTTATAAACAAGACAAAAGTTAAGGGATGGGATTATATTTACCCTTTCTTTCAAGGAGGGTTGCTAAAAAATATCTAAAATTGTTTATTTTATATTATATTCCATCCATCAACCAAATTCAATGGTTACTTGGATCCTCCTAAAAGTAGGGTTAACAAATTCCATCTCTAAAAAAGACTATAATCGTACAAGGAATTCTTGTGCCTTTCATTCTAATTTTCATGTGATTTTGAGATAAGATTTGGTAAATCACGTAATTTAAGTAATTCAAGAGTATTATTTTTTGGACTTTTACATGATTTTGAGATATGATTTGGTAAACTGTGTGATATACATATGAGTGTTATTTTGTTAAGCAGAACGCGTCAAGGTGATTTTAATTTATTATTTGTGAATTTTTTACTTTATTAGTTAAGGCAATCTTTTCTTTATTTTTAGTTGTACAATTTTAGGACGTCTACAATAATAGTGTTCAGTATGTTATATGTTTAGTAAATTAAGTTTCCTTATGTAATAGATTTGATTTGGAGTAATTTCTAGTACCAGTCTAATTATTTTAGTTAAGTCTAGGTTTGTGGTAGTATAAATAGGCTATGCCCCTTGCCCTATATATAATCAATCAATCTTTTCATCCATAATATATCAATTATTTAAGAATCTCCTCTTATTTCTTGTTAATTTAAACGCCAGGTCGAAAATGATGCCCTTTTTTCTTTAGGACACGCTTTTGTCCCGCTTCATTTTGAGATATGTCTTGATATTTTAAAATTCAAACAAATTTTGAAATCTATAAATTATGTGATTTCACAATCTGCTGAAAAGGTTAGGATTTTGGAAATCCTGTCTTAAATGACAGAGTTTTAATTAGATCAAACTCAATTTAACCCTATCTCTACTTTGGTCACTAAAACTTTTTGGCCTAAATGACCAATCAGCACAATGTATTTTACCACATTTTTCACTTATGCCAACGAACTCCATTTTACATAAAATGCCATGTCAGCACAATGTGGCAGCTGACATGGCATTTTATCTGATGTGGCACTGAGTTGGCAATCTGAGTTGTCAATTCTCTCTCTCTCTCTCTCTCTCTCTCTCTTTAATCCTTCTTCTTCTTCTTCCCAGTCCATTCTCTCTCTTCATCAAATAGCCATCTCTGCCAATGGTTGAGAAAGGAAGAATTAACCCCGGTGATGGTTTTTCGGCTTCGGCACCATGTTTTTCGGAATCAATGGAGGTGGGCGGAATCAATGGTGGTGATGGCCGGAATTAATGGAGGTGAAAAGGGAGTTGGCTGGAATCATTCTTTCTCTTCATCAATGGTGATGGCCGAAATCAATGACTCATGATGGCCGAAATCAATGGAGGTGACGGCCGAAATTAATGACCCATGATGGCCAGAATCAATGGTGGTGATGACCAGAATTAATGGAGATGAAAAAAGGAGTTGGCCAGAATCATTCTCTCTTGTCATCAATGGAGGTGGCTGGAAACAATGGTGGTGATAGCCGGAATTAATGGAGGTGAAAAGGTGGAGCTATGATTAAAGAAGAAAATAAGAAAAAATGGAGATGGCCGGAATTAATGAAGGTGGCCAGAAAAAATGAAGATATTTGCCACGTCAGCGCCACGTCAAATAAAATGCCACGACAGCTACCACATCACACTTTCGTTAGAGAAATTTAACGGAAGTTACATTTTGGACCTAAGTGAAAAAATTGAAAAGTTCACTGGTACTTTTAATGGAAAATGGAGTTCATTGGCATAATTGAAAAATGTGGTAAAGTACATTGTGCTTATTGGTCATTTAGCCAAACTTTTTTATCTATCTAAAATACGTAAATGGATAAGAATTTCATTCAAACACAACTTACAGTAATATATTTTGGTAATTTATAAAATACTTATGAAAATTTATAAAAGTTTTAAAAGAACACCTAAATTAAAAATCACAAGATTTTTTCAATTCACATGATTTCAAAATTTTATGAAAATAACACAACCTTAAAAGATTTATACCTCAATAAATCTTTATTTCTTGGCTTATTATATTAAATTCTTTATAAGAAACAAAATTCTATTAATAGTCAAAAGTTGTGTACAAGATGTCCAGCAACAGTACTTAGCATTATATGTTAATTATTAATTTAAATTAGTTAAGTGAATACAAAGAGGATCAAGTTGGATGCGAAATCCATTTGTGATTTTAGGTCGATTGCCATGGCCAACTTTGTGTTCAAGATCATCACCAAGATTCTTTTGAACATGTTAGGTGGCATTTCTTCTTGGATTCTTTCTCCCGAGCAAATAGGGTTTATGCGTGGCAGGCATATCCACACCTCTATATATTGTCTTGCTATCTGAGTGTTACAATATGTTGGACAATCATATTGGTGGAGGTAACATCAAGATCAAGTTTGATATTGCCAAAGCTTTTAATACTATGGACCGGGGATAGGTTTGTTAGTTCAATTGATACTATTTGCATTCGACCAGTCTTTCTATTGCGGTAAACGGGATCACGTATGGTTATTTTTCCTACTCTAGAGGGGTATGCCAGGGTGATCCACTGTCTCCACCGTTGTTTTGTTTTGCTGAGGATATGTTGAGGTGTGGGATTAGGCACCCGGTTGATGAAGGTTGGGTTTGGATGATGTATTTTCCTTATAATTGGGGTGCTCCGAGTCATATGATGTACGTTGATGATATTATGGTTTTTTGTCAGAGTAATTATTCTTCGCTCTCCAATCTCATGAGGCTTTTCTAGGAGTAAGGAACATGCTTGAGGGGTAGACTGAAATCCTAGGGTTTTTTCAGTAACGAGCTCAGACTTGTTCACAACATATTAGCTATATTCTTGGCATTCCCGTTGGGTAGGCCTCCTTTTCCTATTTGGGCGTTCCCATCTTTCATAGGAAAGCACGGTGGGTTCACTTTCAGGGCTTGGCTGATCATGCAAAAGCTAAGATAGCTAGTTGGGTTAGAAAGTTGGTCTCTATGGCAAGTCGAGTTCAGTTGATTAACTCAGTAGTTCTGCATTTTCTCCCTCTTAATTTTGTGGTCTATAATTGGCCATTTTTTCTTATTCATCAATTGGATGCTTGGATGCGCAATTTTATTTATACTATATATCCTCATGTTTATAAGCCGATTATTGTTGTTTGGCATCGGGTGTGTACTCTACTTAAGGTAAGTTGTCTACGTATTTGTGCATAGGGTCCTCTTAATAGGGCGGGTATTCTTCGATTTGTGTGGGACACTATGCACATTGGGTTCACTTAGCAGACTTTAATACATGCCAGATTTGGCTTTTCTTCTAAGGGCAAATACAAGAGGCCGTGCTTTTGTGATGATGTTTCGATCATTGAGTTACATGGCATATGAATCCTTGGCAATGGCTACTATGTCTGGTGGTTCAATTGGCTTAGTTATGCATGTCCTTCATATTCAGGAATAGGGTTCCTCTTCTAATTTAATATGTTGATGATACTCTTATTTGGCCCACTCCTCTACATGCAACTTGTCTTTCATAAATGCTTATTAGGTTTTTTTTGCTGTCTATTTCAATTTCTTAGGCTCGTCACGTATGGGGCCCGCACATCCCTCCACGCACTTCCACCTTTGTGTGGCAGTTATTACATGGGCGTTTGTCTACTCAGGACCTTTTACAATTGTATTGTCTCTTTATGCCCAATAGGTGTCATATATGTGAAAGTAGCTTAGAGTCTATATCGCATTTATTTCTTGCTTGCCCTTTTGCGGTGGAGGCTCCGCGAGCTATTTGTGGGTTTTATAGCGAATTTGTTTATTTCTTACCCTTTTGAAGTGGAGACTTGGTGAGCTAATTTATGGGTTTTTATGGTCTTGTTTCAGACATTTGACATAGTTATGGATATGTGGTTATTTGTTTCTAACTAGTCATGTTCTCCATAGATTTTTTAGTCATGCGTGGCAGCAATGTTATATATGTGGGATTTCATTTGATAGGCTTGTAAAATGCGGGTTTTCCTGAAGGATAGTTCATTTTTCACTATTACCTACCCTCCTCGACGGGCTAGCTATATAGAGTTTCGATTATTGCCAAGGGTCACACTGGTTATGCTCTGCCGAATCTTTATGTTCTTCTTGGTCTTGATGTGTAAAGCACGTCTCATCGTGCCCCTAGCTTTATTTATCCCCATTCATTAGCTTCCTCCTCAGACTGGCTGGGTGAAGCTGAATACAAACCGTATAGCTCTGGTTGCCCTAGGTAGAGCTACAGTTAGGGATGTTTTCAGAGACCACATGGGGGAGATTATTGGTACATCTTGTTTTGATGTCATGTTAGGATTGGTACCCCCTAGTCTGGGCTTTTCAAACTCACTTAATTTATTTATTTTCATAAAATAACGCTTTAGCGCCTTGGATTTTTAGGGGCTTGAGCTTCTTTATAAGAAAAATTATAGTATATGTATTTATAGTTTAATATAGATAATTAGCAAATGTCCGTCCCAGTGAAAAGATCATGGGTCCTAGTGCAATAACACAATAACTTTTTTTGGGCTTGCATAATAGAACGCCCTATTCTAATTTTTTTTAATAGTTCAAAAAAGAAATTACCCTAACTAGGGGTCTACCACAATTAACAAGATGGTTGGTAATTACTCACCCCATCTTATTTGATCATTGGGAACCCTAATTCCCTTCCCCTCCCCCTAAGGTCAGAAAATGAATTTATATGTTGACCTAAAGTTCTTAATCTTATTTTGATAATGACAATAAATCAATCATGTGTAATTTAACTTGTTTCTTGATATAAGTTTATAGTTCTCTTACTTGGAATATCAAGAATAGCATGATTGCTCAAAGGAAGCATGGCAAAGATCACCATAATACTATCCGATCAAGTCAACAAAGCATTGGACTAGTCAAAGATGATCAATCTCATCACAATGCTATTCATGAACCACAAAAGATCAAGGATCATATGCAAAAGCTTCATGGCAAGAGGTGCAAATGGATATCAAATTGAAGAAATAAATCGAAGCATTTAAAGACTCAACTTTTTGGTAATTGAGTGAGTGCGTAGGATTTATGTAAAATTTCTTAATTGATTATTCATAGATTGATCACAATCAAGTTTGAATCAAAATTCTTTCAAAACATCATTATTGCAAAAATAAATTTTGAAATAAATTCATATTTAATTCAAACGAGCATATCTTGAGCTCTCGTGAAAATATGTGTCTTAGATACTTGGTTCTAACATCCCCAAAGCATCAAAATTGATTTTGGAGTTAAAATGCAAAAGTCCAAAAATTGGGATTTTTGGCTTGATGGACAGTGGTTACCCATTAGTCTACTGATGCTTTATGCTCAGTCGACTAAAGGTCCATCAGACGACTGATGCCCTAGAATAATGCCGTTGGAAATTTGACTTTTTACCATTTTTTCTACTAAACCTCAAAAACGGCTATATCATCTTTGGGACTATATATACACTATCTAAGATACAGTTTGGCAAGCTTGAACACTCATACAAACTCATATTTCATTTATCTTCATTATTCAAAGATTCAAGCTTTAGTGTTGATCATAATTATTCATCTTTGAGCTATCCATTTGATCAATCAAGATAACTCTAGTGTGAGCTTTAATTGTATTTTTTAAACACTTGAGAGTTGTTATTCATTGGTGTGTATCACCAAACAATTAAAATATACATTTGTGAGAGGTCAATCTCATAGCATAACAAGGAGGTAAATTCTTGTTTAGTAATTGTGAGAGGTAAATCTCACAAGTTAGCAAGATGGATTCTTTTGAGAGTATTGTGGTAGAGCAATACTTGTAAGAGTGTGTGAGAAGAATACAATTGTAGAGGGTTTTTTCTCACCTGGAAGAAAAATGGTTTAAGTGATAATTCTCGAGGGACTAACCGAGCACGGACGTATGGTCTAATAAGTATAATTATTGATTTCTTGGTTGAATTGTTTATTTTCCTTAATATAGTTGTTTAGCTAATTAAATTGCTTAAACATTTTCGAAAAGTTTCGCATTTAGTTTTGAAAACCCTATTCCCCCCCCCCCCCCGGCGGGCTCTAGGGTTGATTTCTAACCAATAGTATCAATGCATCGCTTGTATAAAAAAAATCTATAAATATACAAAACTTAAGGTGGTAATATACATTAAGAGATAGAAATAGTGTTCATTTTAATTTATCACTTGTTTACGCTAAATTACATTAAAATTCGACATTAAATGATGACAAAACAAACACTATTTCTACTTTTTCATGTTAAATTGACTTTTATTGAGCATTTAGAGTAAAAAAAAAACCACCGCCTAAATTTCAGCGTTTAGCATCAGAATGATAGTCCTTTACTGAATGCTTAATTTAATTTTAATGGAAATTAATTCTAATAGGGTGCCTATTCTTTTCGTTAATTAGGTAAAGTATTTGACAACAATAAGGGTAAAACTATAAAATTTAATCTATTCAACATCCAAAACTAAATAAAATTAAACATGTCTTTTTTTAGAAGTTTCATTCTTTTTTAGCATTTACTCTAAACATTGAAGTACACGTGATGCGTGCTCACTTCTATTTTCTTTGCACATATATAATTTAATTTGAAATTAAAAATTAATTGAAATATTGTGATTAGTTTAGTGGATAAAGGCTTTACATGTTAAGCAAAAAGTCTAGTGTTCAAACTAGTGGCGGATCCAGAAATTCGACGTAGTGGGGAGCACTTTCAAAACTTTTTATTTTTTTTCCTTAAGGAAGGATGACTATTAATTATCTTATTAAGTATTCTATGAATTAAATTAAATTAATTTATTTGCAAATTAGTATATGGCCCAAGATTTTGGTATGTTTAATACTCAAACCCACATCGTTTGAGTAATTAGTGAACAACCCATTATTTTGCTTTTAACCCAAATGTGTTAATAGTTTTAATAATATTTTTTATTTTTTTACTTCGGTGTAAATGGCATCTTTGCCCTTTGTTTGGTTTTAGTGTATATCTCGTTTGTTGGTTACTAGATATCTAAATATCGCCGATATTTAGTTAATTGTTGGATCACATGTATATCCATTCAAATAAGAGGGTATGTTGGCTTATCATTTTGTTAGGAACTCCTATATTTCTGTATATATATATATATATATATATTTATATATAGTATTTTACATGTATATGAGCTTTTTGTGTACTTGTTACTTTCCTCCATTAACTGGTTAACGTTCAGTTACATGTCACAGGTAATTTTTAGCATTTTGTGATCATAGATATGCTTTGGGTCATCAAAGGTAACTTAAGAATATTTTAATATTAGGTTTGATTTGTTATTTTCCTGCATTCACTGGATGATTTACAGTTACACGTCACATGTTTTTTTAACATTTTATAATCATAAAGTTGATTTTTAACATTGAATGTAACTTTAGTATATTCTAATATTTGATTTGATTCGTAATCCAATTATATGAATCCATGTATCTTCTTTTTAAAATTGTTCTGACATTTTATATTATGTTGTGAATGCACTAATATTGATGATAAATTTCTAGTCATGGGTATTTTTGTTGTAAAAAATAGAATATCAGGTTTTTTTTCTCTACCTTGTGTAGTTTGTAAGACGCTATAAACTCATTCACCAGTATTAATAAGTCTACGCTCTTAAAACGTACATGACTATGTATTAAGTAAAATGACTACATGTTTTTCCCCATTGTCCCTCATGGTGTACCTTCTAAATCTTTATAAAAGTATTTTAAACAGTCGTAACAATATTTACTAGTTTTCAGCAGCTATAGGATACTCTTTCTCATGACTCCAATTTAATATGACTACGCAGGAGCTATAGGATACTCTCTATTATGACTTCAATTTAATATGACTACACACTGTAATATGACTAAATCATAATTATATGTATATGACTTTATATATTAAGTAAAATGGCTACATGCTATTTATAAAACCATTGTATTGTATTATGACTAGAACAATGTCATTATCATTATTTTCATGTTAATCCCACTGTTGTTTAATTATGAAATTATATGTAAAACATTGTCTTTTAATTATATTTTGTTTATTTTTATTTTGAGACTTATTATTTTTTGACTCATTGTGTCAAACATTCAATGGCAGATTGGGTTAATGGATTTCAACGTTGAAGTTAACTGTATATTTGGCGAACTTGAGACCATTTTCAACATTGTGATACCTTGTACTTTCAAGTTATTTTGTGATGTGATAAGGTCCATGTTTCTGTAACTTTCCAACTCCCCTTTCAGAGTCAGATACACAATCCCTGGACATGAAACGCACTCGATTGAATGTGATATGGACATGGAGTACATGTTTGCAGCACTTACCCTTATTGAATCCAAAACAATTGATGTTAACATTGATACTGATATGGTTCATAATACTTAATTGGCAGACATTGCCATCTCTGTTGACCCTCTAGTAGTTTCCGAGCCAGAATTTAATATCGTAGAACCATCGTCTCAACCTGTGTTGCTGTCTCAAGAGTGGGGTAATTTTATTAGTCATGTTAACCAAAAGATTCCTGGTGGTGCAGAAGTATTTCAAAGGATGGTAAAGTTATATGCTATAGAGATTGGATTCACTGCCAAATTTAAGAAAAATGAATTTGGTCGTGTCACAGCAGATTGTTCTGAGAGAGACACACAAAACTGTGATTGGCATGTACACGTTGTTCTATGTTAGTACAATGGTAATTTTCGTATAAAGAAGCTCAATAATGAGCACACGTGCATTGGCAGATTTCAAGGAAGGCGCAATAAGATGATGACATCGAAGGTTGTGGCATCACTTATTTCTGATACAATAGCTAAACAGCCACATCTTCCTGCAAAAGATATTGTTCGTAAGTTCAAAGAATCGTATGGCATTGAACTGCCATATTGGAATGCATGGTATGGTCGAGAAGTTGCTAGGACCGATCTGCATGGCGATGATGAAGATTCGTACAAAATCCTAGTACGTTACTGTAAAAAGTTCATGGAAACAAATCCCGGGAGTTTATATTGCCTAGACGTTGATAATGAGACACACTGTTTCAAACGTTTATTCATACCTCCTGGAGGTTGCATTCAAGGTTTCCAATGGTGTAGACCTATGTTATGCCTGGATGCGACATTTCTCAAGCATAAATTCAAAGGAACTTTGATGGCAGCCACAGCAAAAAATGGAGATGGAGGTAATATTTTTTTTCCATTTCTGGATGTGCTATTAAGCTATTGTTATATATGTCTGATGTACATTCATACACTTAACTTTTGGTTGATATGTTTGTTTAATATCTCTTCGAAGGCATACATCCTCTATGCTATGCTGTGGTTGATGCTGAAAATAGGGACAATTGGGGTTAGTCGTTGATAGGTTGGCTGAAATTTTGATCCCGTAACAAAGGACTATTACGTTTATATCTGACAGGAATCAAGGAATTCTGGACGCTGTGAAACGCGTTTTTCCAACGTCACCGCATTCATATTGCTTGTTCCATCTTAAGAATAACTTACGTGCTAAGTTTCCAGGTGCTAAATTGCATGATGACAGAGAGAATCTAGTCGAACTATTCAACAAATGTGCATATGCATTCAAACCATTCTCTTTCAATAAGTACATTAAGAAATTGATTGCTGAAGGTAAAGAACCTGTTGAGGAGTTTCTCCGTTATTTGCCGCCTGTGCATTGGGCCAAAGCGTTTTTCCCACGACAGAGGTATGGTGAGATGAGTTCAAATATTGCGGAGTCATTCAATTCGTGGGTTGTGGTAGAACGTCACCTACCAATAACTCAACTAGTTGATGGTATAAGGGCAAAGATGTTGAAATTGACGGGCGAACGTAGAACAAAATCGCATCATTAGAAGTTGGTGCTTTGCCCAACACATGAGAAAATGTTGCTTAATTTAAATAAGCAAAGTATGAGTTGCTTGGTGCGTTAAGCAGGTGACTTTCTGTTCGAGGTGTCAGACAAACGGACATTCTCAGTCAATCTAGCGGATCGCACGTGTTCCTGTGAAAGATGGAGGATAACGGGCTTTATATGTGTTCATGCAGTGGCTGCTTTAGCTCAAATCTGAGGAAATGTTTATGATTATATTGACCTGTATCTACGGGCTGATATCTTTCACAAAGTTTATTCATTCCCAATATACCCAGTCCCATCGCTTGACGAAGATGATCCACTTCAACCAGGTGAGGTATGCCCATTACCTCCGACCACGAAGAAACAACCAGGACGACCTCGCAACAGCAGAATTAAATCGAATGGAGAACTTGTTGAACCAGCTAGACGTTGTGGTCGCTGCAAGCAATATGGTCGTCATAACCGGAGGTCTTGCACTGCTCCCATATGATTTTCTAGATTTGAAGACGATTTTAATAGATTATGCTAATAAACTGCCCACCAGCATAAGTTGTTTGGATGTTATATTCCAATTATTTTGTAAGGGGCATTAAAAATTCATTTTAATTCCTTTTTTCCATGTCTTGATGGTTAATTTTAGATCTATATTTTACTATAATTTCTAGTACTGGTGCTTGCTTGGTTTGTGTCATTTCAAACTTTGATATTTATTGTTTTGACTTTATAAATTTTAAAGTTTAGAAATTTTAAAGTCTCTGTCTTTTAAGTTCAACCATATTTGCATATACATGGATTTGATTATCTTGGATATCTCATTACCTTTCTTGTGGTTGTCAATATAATCATATGATTTTTAGTTTCAAACACAAATCATACCCAGTTGCAAACGAATTTATGTATTTATTCCTATAATTTGATATTGTAATATACATAGTAATGTACTGAAAACAAGAAGAATATATATATTTAAATGAGTCATACAACAGATAAACTAAATAAACATATATTTGAAAAGTCATACATCATTCTAAAAGCTAATCTTTACGGCTACTATCATCAGATTGATTTTGCACAGAGTTTGGGCTTGCGGGGTCCGGTGATTCTGCGTTGTTATGCTCCTCAGTATTATCAACACTTGGACTACTTCGAAGAAGGTGTTCTTCTGGAACGTCATCCACTGGACCAGAATCTGGGTCTATCCAAAACACTTTTGATTCTCCATGACGTTTTTTCTTCCTACCCCTTTTTTTGTTAATTCCTTCATCGTCCGAGTCATACTTGCCTGAATTGATGTCTCTCTGCTCTTCAGCCGCAAGGAAATCTGTAATTTGATCAATGCTCAATTGATCATTTGATGATCCTTGTTCTTTTTTCGCATCAAGTTTTGGTTTATGGAGTTCATTGCTTACATTTTTTTGCTTTGGGATTCTAATATCCAATTTTCGACAGCGATTTGAATAACGAGCCCGTGGTTTAGATGTACTACTTTCAATGTTGGGGGATTTGTCATCTTTAGGCATTGTAACTAATTTTTTTTTTAGTTATTAATTTATGGGTATGTGATATGGCGTTAAGAAGTATTTATAGTGCTTGTAAGTTTATTTAGAAAAGACGGTTGGGCGCAAAAAAGGAACTACCACCATAACGGCTATATTTAAACTGCCAATAACTGTTACCCCGGAAGACTTCAAATTAAGAAAATGACATATAACTATTATATTATATATTAATATATCCAGATTATGATATGGCATGACACATATTGTTTTGTTACCCATACTACAAACAACAGAGTATATGAAAGCGATTATAATCCCACAAAACAAACTATAAACACATCATCATTGCATCATTGGTCTGATACAATTATATAAGTTATATAAAACAAACGATAGGTAATAATGATCACTGAATACATTAGTTTCAGAGACCATTATATTCATTAACAGAGGGGGTTTGCTCAAAGCAGTGTTCATTAATGTTTGCATGTGACGCCCCGAAATCCCGTTTAGAGGATTTCACCTCCGGGACCCGGTTAGCCACGGAGTCGTACGCGACGACAGGTGATCAGGGTAAAACTTAGAATTTATATAGTTGAGATATCGATTAAAACCATACATTTTGGAAAATTTTGACATGTGGAGTTTGTACTTTCAATAAAACCATTTCCTGTCAAACCAACACAAGTTTAGCTAAAATAATATCTCCACATCTATCAATTCCTTATCATATAAAAATTCACCTCTGGTACACAGCAATGCCTCTATTGAGGTCTTAATCTCATAATAACTTGACATCAATATAAATACATAACAATACAATATACATATCCAGTTTATTAACTAAAGAATTAGTACACAAGTCGTTTCCCAATGACTTAGGTGACCAAAGTCCATCAGAGCTATCTAGACTTGCACTCGTACCATTCCCACGAACACCTGCAACACTGGTTTGGAAAATGGGAGTGAGCCAAACGGGCTCAGTGGGAGCTATAAGAGTTTGTATAGGAGAATAGGTTAGAAATCATGCATGCCATGCAATGCAATATAATGAAAGTAAAGTTGGTTTATATGCTGCTTCTGTGTAATAAATCTCCTCTGGGTAGAAATATGTATATACAAATGTAAATACATGTACGTATACAATACATTTAAGAAGCAGCCAATGTATGGAAAACCTTTTCGTAAACTATGTATATATAATGTCCCCAACCCAAAGTACAAGAAAAGCAATGTACGTATACATATACATCATCGTACTACATAAGCCACAACACCGCGACTAGATCTATCACATCAATCACATATATCAACTCACGTCTAGGATTTTCATATATCTACTGTACAGAGATAGCCGGCACTCGGTTTCTTCTGCCCAAGGCAGGGACCACCTACCAGGTCCACCTAGACGCTACCTCACGCAGCCACACAGGCATACGCTACCTCACGCAGCCACACAGGCATACGCTACCTCACGCCGCCATAAAGGCGCACGCTACAATAATACTCACGTAGCCACCAAGGCTATACGCTACCGGTAATCACCATCTATCTAGTACGAACGGTGTGGCTATCCGATATGAAATCACATAAATCATCTCATCAAATCAATGAAATCACAAGAATATAGAATCGAACATATATACATATGAATATACATGCATTCCATATGTATTCGTAAAACTTGTATATATGTATATATCCATAGTGTAAAACATGTAGTGGTATTGTTGAGATTTAACAAGATCCGCCAAGTCCGTCAGTTAAGAAAGGAAACCATAAAAATCCTTAATTTGGGAGGTTTCATAACTTTCATCAAATTGGCCCCAAGCCAAGTCTAATATAATCAAATAGTGTATACGAGTTCCCAATTAGCCTCCCAATATGATTTAAAGACTTCATTTATTCAAAACATATTTGTATATTTGACTAGCATACTTACGGACTGGCTAGGTAAGTAGAGAATCTCATAAATATGGTTTATAACTTAAAACACAACAACAATACCACTAATATATGTAAATTTATCCAAAATATAGTTTAAATCCCATATATGACATCATACATAAGCGTATCAAAGCTTAGCGTATATAATCGTATACGTACTTGAAGGTCATATACCAAACTTTCTTATAAATCATATATAATTGGGGCTTTTTGTATAAAATCGTTATTGATGTCATATATCATGCAAATCTATCAAAAATATCCAAAGAAATTGACCCAAGCCCCATGCATATGCAACTTTGAGTAGAAACCCTAGGTTTGGATTGATTTGAGATGAATAAGTTGTAATCGTAGGAAAAATTGTTAAAATACTATTATTCCCACCTTAGGAGGGTCAATCCCTCGAAGTATTGCAGAAGAATCGAGCCGGAGAAGCACGGATACGAAAACCCCCAATTTAAAGCTCCAAAACCCTAGCTATGGCTTCATGAGGAGGAAGAAGATGAAAGTGATAATGGAGATGATAATGATGGCATGGATTTGTTGTAGGATAAGAGGCCTTGAACAATCCCTCTTCATCCCCTCAAATTCGCCCCTCTTTCTCTCTCTAAAGACTCTCCAATGGTTGGGGTGAAATGAGGAAGAAATGAGATGAAGAAATATAAAAAATCTCGCCAGAACCATGTAGCCGACTCCCCACTTACCCATGGAGTCGACTCCATGGCTTAATTTCTGCCTCCTTCAGTTTTTGGTCAACAGCTCGACTTCGTACGCACTTTTGGGCATCAAGGAGTTGGAATTGGGTCTCGGCCAAAACACGAAAGTTGTAGAGGGAATTGAAATGAAGACTTGGCCGAAAACGGGGACTCATTTGGAGTTCGGATGAGGAAGTTATGGTCTTCCAAAGTTGGGCAAAAATCATCAATCGCATAGGATCGAAACTTGTGATTTTCGAGCCGATTTTCGTCCGAGCCACCCGAAACAACTTATGGTCATTATAACACACTTAAATATATTAATATGACTTATTGGAAGTTTCCAAATCATACCAACCTTTCCAGAACCCAATTTGGCTACCCGGAGCCAAATTCAGCCTTATACGCGATATGGGCCGCGATTTGCAAGCGATAGGGAAACCGGGTGTTACAATCTCCCCTCCTTAATAAATTTCGTCCTCGAAATTCCCATATAGTTTTCCTTCCTGAATTAACATATAGTTGTCCTTCCTTAACAGAGAAGACCACAATATTCAATGAAGAAAGATTTTGAACTCAAGGATCAGAACAAGAGAAATAATCTTACCAAATGATAAGGTAAAGAGGCCACATAACTAAAGTTATTCAAGTCATTCTCATTCACAAGCCACAACCTTTATAGGGGTTTCAATGGAAGGAGATACTAACCAAACATGAGTGCTTTCCACTAGTCGATGTACACAAACTAGGTAGTGGAAGATATAACCTTCCTTAGACAGCTTCTTTCTCTCTTCCAACTTATTGAGGAAGGTAACATTCTCGCCTTCACCAACCTAATTTCTTATCACCATATACTTCTACTTAATATCGGTACTCTACTCAATCTCCGTCTCTTAATGGCTTTAGAAGTTTCTACCTAATTTCTTATCACCACATCCTTCCCCCCAAGGGAATCGACGTCCTCGTCGACACATCGTACTCTGTGGGGTCCGCTCTGATACCATTTGTAACAACCCGGTCCCACCTCAGTATGATATTGTCCGCTCTGGGTAGCGTCCTAGACAGGCCTCAACCCCAGGACATCTACCCTCACGGCTTTGTTTTTGGGAGCTCACGACCAGCTTCCCAGGGGGTCACCCATCCTGGGATTTCTCTGGTCCAAGCATGCTTAACTTCGGAGTTCTCATGGGATCCGAAGCCAGTGAGCTACCCAAAAGACCTCGTACTTAATTAGCGACCATATCTTACTTATATGGGTCTCCAAGGATCCCCCAACTTCCGGTGTGGGATGCCCCCTTTGAGCTACCATTCCTCCACACAAGGGAGTACTCATCGCTCGAGCTACCATTCCTCCACACAAGGGAGTACTCATCACTCAGGGCGTCACATTGCAACCATCGATCTCACTAATCCCAAATGATTTATTCATAACTACTCCTACTGATAAAATACTAAAATTCTAATATGGATGGATAAGATGCCATCAAAGTGGTTACTTCTTAGCAGCTAGTTTGAATGGGTCAATCGCATCCGTGTTATTCAAGAAGGTCTCAATGATTTCAGCCCACATCTGGTGCATCGTACCCTTTCTGAATTTATTCTCAATTGGCACCCCAAACGCTAGTTGTTTCATGTAATATAGCACTGCAATGTCACAATCCACACTACATATATGAAATATATTATATAATCAGTACTTTACTTGTTTGGTGTTTCAGTATTTTATAAGTCACATTCATCGAAAATTAATTTCTATGCGTGATTGGTAGTCACAATACTTACCTCGTAGCCTCCTGTTGAGGGCATATTTCTGGAACATTCAGTTTGTATTCTATATCGGTTTGTAATATATGATTGATCATTGATATTTCTACCCTCTCCAGGGGACGGTCAGTGTACTTGGTTAATCCATCCCTCGATCTCAACACCTTTCTGAAACCATTCTTAAGGATATTTTCACCATTTGGTTATATCATATTATACATATAAATAAACTAGTATTTAAAATTCAACAAATCAAATAATGTACATACCATCACCCTTGCATCTTCATAGCAATCATCCTTTACATTTGCACGCCTTGGTCTTAATGGATTCATATGGTACCAGCCATCTCTGTCGAGGTCTAGACAAAGCAAACTAAAATGTGTCTTGTTCTCATGGATTAAAGGGATGAATACACGTATAGATGATTAGAATGTTCGCATCAATGGATCGAGTATTAGTCGTTGCTTTCCAGCTTAATTACCCTTTTGAATCATTACCTGTTTTCGTCGACATAAGAGTTAAAATAGTTTTCAATATTTATATTGAATAAAGTTATTTTAAATAAAGAAAATACCATTACCCAGGCAAAGGAAGACAATATCGTGCATATCGAAGGTTGCTTCTCTAGCATGTATGCATCGTTGCCCAGAATTTGACAATACGCGTCTATGATCTGTAGTTTGGATATGTATAATACAATTCAAGAATCTTATATTCAAATATCATTCCATTTTTTGCTTTTTGTAACCAATGTTAGGAACTTCATACCTTAGTTGTTATTGATCCCTTTGATAAAATCTTGTTTATGTCATTACATGATATTGCATCTGGACCACGCTCCCATACATTTGCCCTACCATAATTCACGTCGTTTATTAAATGTAGGATTCAAATAATAAAAAAAAATATTACACATATTCATATCCAATTATATTGCAGACATAAATAAAATTAGAAGACTATAAGGAAACTTACTCCGGCGATGTTCTTTCCCAAAAAACTCTTATCTTTTCCTTAATTTCGGGTGATAAAAATTTGGCCACCTTCAGCTTGACAAAGTTAATGCTGCGCTGCGGTGTGAATGCTATACCTTTATCATCATCCTCGCCAGCATCATCAATTATTTCTATGGGTTCGGGTGCAACACTTTTCCCTTTAACCTCATTGACATTTTTATCAACTTTCAAATCAGCACGGGTTTCAAACACATTCGTCACAGGCACTTTTGTTGCATCTGCATTTAATTTTGAATCTTCTTTAATGGTCTCATCTACTGGAACATCCTCATGTTTGTGACGTGCTCTGACATTATTCACCATGGAGCTTGGCGACAAAAATAAGTCCTCCCGAAGTAGAAGGGGGTTAGATAAGTCAAGCTGTGACTGTAATACTCGATTCTTTAGAATCAGTTCTTCAACAAGGATCTCCATCTCCCATATTTTATTCTTTTGGTCCTCAACTGTCGAACTTAACTACTTATTCTTTGTCTGCAAGAGTTGCCTGTCATCGTGCATTATCTTTGCCGCCTCCCTTAGTGATTCATTTGTACGTTTTTGTTCATTCAATTTTGTATCAAAATCCTTGAATTTGTCGTGAAACTCACTTTCATTTTTAATCTTTGACTCCCTCAGCACATTAAGTTGTTCTTGACAAACAGCCAATAATGCTTGCATCTCATTCAATTTCAGTTGATACATCTCCGCATTTGACGCAGCCGAATTAGCGCGTTGCGATAAAGCCCAAGTGCAGGCTCGTCAAGTAGTAATATAGTCTCGGAAGTCCGAGTGTCGAACCACAGGGATAAGTGAAAAGGAATGGAATGGATTACGGATTAAAGTGTTTTCTGATTCTTGTAAGATGAAATGGTTATCGAACAACGTAAATGTAAAATGGTTGTGAAAATTAATAAGAAAGCACTAAGGTAGTTGGAGGTTAGTTATGATTAAAGAGACGGTGATCACTAGCTCATACAAAGATTATAACACAAGATTTCTCAAAATATGGGGAATGTTGGTGTATCTCTCAATAGCAAAGGGTGCGACGCTAGGCGACTCATTCCCGAGTTGAAGCTATATCGAGAAAGAGACAAACGACATTCCACCAAAGACGGGGTTATCATTCCTACCTCTTAGCTACGGGTGTGAAGCAAGGCAACCCATTCCCGATGAAGCTAATCCGAGATAGATATGACAAACTCATCATTAAACGATTTAACATAAAGCAAGTGTAGTAATCTCATGATTTAAAGAATGAAAATTATAAAGTGAATCCTAACAATGAAACGGAATAAAGTTTATGGGACAAATTAGTCAACTCATCGTTTATCACATATGGTAGAACATAAAGAGTCTAAGTATCACATAAAGTGTAAGAAGCACTCAATATATCAATAAATGAATCAAAGATAAGCTAAACAAATTTAAAATCCATCTATGGAGTTTTAAGAACTATTCATAATTTCTATGAAGAGGGAAAAACTCCATGGATGGGGGAAAGGGACTACAAGCTTTCTAGAACCATAGAAATATGTTGTATGCTCATTAACAACCAAGAACTAAATATACAAGGCATATAAAGTCTTAACTTAATATGAAAATACCTAGAAAGCTTGAAATAATGGAAGATATGATGAAGAAGAAGAAGATTCACAAATATTTATCAAACTTTAGATATGGATTGAGCCATTAATCACCAAGAATCATATCACAATCAACCTCCGTAACCTTAGAAATAGACTACTCCATAATAGATGCAAGAACAAATATCATAGAAGAAGAAATCATTCTTACAAATTAAGCACTTACAATGGAGAAATGAAGAACAATCAACAAGTGAGCTCTCCCCTCTCTCTAGAACTCTAAAATGTGTAAAAAACTAGATCATCTCCTTTTCTATGTAAAAGAAATAATATATATATTAAAAGGTAGAAAAATATCTAACTAAATATCTAAAATAGCTTGAACCACTAAAATAGCCCATTTTGGGTGTGAAATGGCCAAGTTGCCAGGGCCATGATCGATCATGGCCAACCCATGATCGATCATGGGGTCTTCTGCCTGAAGATTATTTGCACCATGATCGATCATGGGATTCCATGATCGATCATGCTTCTGGAAATTCTCTAAATCAGCACTTTTGTAGCTTTTGGCTAGTAGTTGATCAATTCCTCGAAGGCCATTGCATCCTATGCCTATAAACACACAGAAACACAACAAAAGCACACCTAGCGGGACAATATTAGATACAAAACTCGCTAAGACACTAATCTCAAGATAAGCGGATAATTAGGCAGAATTAATGCAATAAACGCGTCAAGCGACTCTGAGAGAGAGCTTATGCATGACAATATTAGGCGTTTATCAACTCCCCTCAACTTATCTCTTGCTAGTCCCTTAGCAAGACAAAAATATATAATAATTACAAAAGCACTACGCTATACAAAAAGTTGTTAACTTCTAAGTTCCCAAAGAAGACGAGTTGCATCTCGTGAAGGTTTTCAGAAATGATACCTACAAACATTAGGAGTTTGATCATGATGAATGATGAGAATGAAGATTCAAGTTTCAATTTGCAAAGCAAAAGGCATTACTATCAATTTTCCAGAACGATGGACTTTTGAATGATTGTCTAATTCGCCTATCTCCTTTAGAACACAATCCCATATTCTCCAATGCTCATATACTAGACTTCGATTCAAGCAATTCAATATAAACACAAAGAGTCATAGTCATTTGAGAAGGAAGAGAGAACTTTTTCAAAAACAAAAGCTCCGAGATTTATCAATTCTAAACACTTTCTTTATCTTTTCTTGGAAATTTTTTGCTAAATTAGATCAGGGCGGTTTTCATCTCTATGAGGGGCAGCGGTCTCACTTATGAAATTTCTCATTACTGCTCATTCATTGGAGCTTAAAGGAAGCTATTCACCCTTTCCCATATGGTAACCTTTACCCATCCGTAATATTAGACAAAGAGACTTAATATTTAGTCAAGTGAAGCTTTAAGTCAATATTAGGATAAAAGTCATCCAAGTTATCAAAGTGCTATGCTTTTGTCCTCTCATTGGAGGATCTTTTCGAAAGAGCTTCCATCATTTTTGGACAAAAATTCATCTTCTCTCAATGAAAATAAATCTAAGTGTTATTACCGAATTGGAAACAACCAAAGCAATCTAGCATGTGGAGCAAGAGAATATAACGGGATATGAGACTAAGTGGAGCAAGGCAATTTAGATTATCATTCAAATTCCTATCTAGATCAAAGATTTCAAGCCAAAAGCTAATGAAATAATAATCTACATCGAACAAAATATCAATCAATCATCAATTTTCAAACTTCTCAAAAAAAATTTTGAACATATCTCTTCTACTCATGGGAATGACTGATAGCAAGCCAAACAAAATAAACGTACCCCCCTCAACTTGAAACACACATTGTCCTCAATGTAAAGAGAATAAATAACAACGCACGGAAGGGCTACTTTGGCTTTGCTTCCCATGAGACAAAAATAAGACATAAACAAAAACTTATTCACAAAACGGGTTAGAATTAGAATTCAAAAGCAAAAACCATAACATTCAATCATTAAAACCAAGTTTTAAAGTTAACATCATGTCAAAGTTCTAATACAACCCAAAAAGAAATAAAATAAAGCTAAGCGTAAATATAACTAATAAAAGAGTTTTCAGGATTTGGCAAATCGCATCACATGTCGGGAGGTGGGGGTGGTGGAAAACGACCATACAACGCCTCGAACTGCTGGCGTATGAACTCCTGCTGGGTCGCCATCTGAGCTGCAACTCGTGCCTCGACCTGGGCTGCAATATCGGCCTCCAAACGGTCCTGACGCAATACCATAATCTCTACCCTCTCATTGACGCTAGCAAACCCGGTCTGCATCAAAGCAGTCATCTGCTCAAACTGCTCTCTCATGAATTCCCTATTGTCATCCACAGGCCCAGAGCTTGCCCTTCTTCTACGCCTTGATGTACCCGGAACATCCGCTCCTGCTTCTTCAGCCCCTTCTTCTTCGCTATCACCCTGTTGTGGTGCGGCTGTGGAAGAACTCGGCCTGTTCCTCAGTTGACCAGCGGCTCGAGTTTGGGTGGACCTATTCAGCGGTGCCCTAGGCATTTTCTTCTCATCGTCGGCTCTCTCAATTACCCCCGCTCGCAAACAGACCTTAGTGATCAACGATCCAAATTTGATTGTTTCATTGTGGGCGACCAAATCGATGATTCGCGCTATTCGCCCGATGATATGACGCAACAAGCAGCAGCGCTTGTTCGTTGCTATGGCGTATAGTACATAAGCCTGAGACGGGTAAATGTGCTGGGTATGGGAAGTTGGGTCCAAAGCGTTGGCAATTACCAGCCAAAGAGTTCTAAATCCCTCACGTATGTGGCTCCTATCGAATTGGTTCCCAATCCATTCTCTGGGTTCACCGGCTAGAAATGTGGCTAGATCGTTAGGCATCGGCTCTAAATAGTTGGTAGTGTCCGAATAGGGGAGGTCATGAGCATTAGGTGGCAAAGCTGAGATTCCCGTAATCTCAGTCAAAACTTCGAGGTTAAACGGAACCGTTCTGCCTCGAACATGAGCTACATATGTATATGGTGTATCGGGAACTTGAATCAAACTTGCAATAAATTCACGACAAATGGTGAGATTACATTGAGTACCTGGTTGACGCAAGTAGTTAATCCACCCCGGATATTGCTCAAACGTTGCTCGCTGGGGGAAATCGTCCAGCGTACCGATGAATACCGGCCTCTCTATCACTACCGTCCTCGTTTTGAAGGCGTAGTTCCACCACTCAAATTCTTGACGGCTCCGAAATCCGCGATAGCCGCCTCTCGCGGCTTCAATGGTAAGCGGCTTAGTGGGAGGGTTTGAGGAAGACATAATGGAGGAGTGCTATGCTTTAGAGGAGGTGGATAGGAGGAATTTGAAGCCTTGAGATGCTAGGGCTCGAAAATGGTGATGAGAGAGGGAAAAGGTGATTTTTGAGATGGGTTTGATGATTGGGGTTTGAAATTGGAAGATTTGAGGGTTGATTCTAGGTGGGGGAGGTTGGTAATGGTGTTTGGGGAAGGTTTGGGATCAAAAAGGGGGGGGGGCTAGGGTTTGGAAGAGATTTGGGAGAAGGGGAAGTGCAAAATGGGGGTTTTAGAAACGGCGCCCCTGTTTTATTACGGGACCATGATCGATCATGGTATACCCATGATCGATCATGGGTCATTCTGCCCAGTTGATCTTTTGTACAATGATCGATCATGGGATTTCCATGATCGATCATGCTGCCTTCTGACCAAATGCTCCATCTTCCATGATCGATCATGGAATTACATGATCGATCATGCTCTATGCTGCCTGAGAAAATTTTCACCCATGATCGATCATGGGTAGGGCATGATCGATCATGGACCAATCTGCCAGCCAAAAATTTTCTTTGCTTTCTTTGATCTAAAACACCTTATTTCTCCCCTCAACTTGGTCCGTTCAGACTTAATGACACCCGACTCTTCGATGACAATTCCTGAAACTCAAAAACACTAACAAAAACAAACATTATTTACAAAATCGACCCATGCCTTTAGGCATAAGTCGGGTCTTCGAGAGGGGTGGACTCCTCTCGAACTGGGAATTCCAAAAACGGCTTAAGACGTTGTCCATTCACCTTGAAAATGTAGCCGGTTTTGGGATCCTCAACATTCACAGCCCCAAAAGGAAATACTTGACGGACAACATAGGGGCCGGTCCAACGAGACTTTAACTTCCCGGGGAAGAGATGCAACCGAGTGTCATAAACAAGAACTTTGTGCCCAAGTTTGAATTCTTTCCTCAAAATGGATTTATCATGAAAGATTTTGGCACGTTCCTTGCTTATTTTTGCATTATCATAAGCATCTCTTCTTAACTCCTCAATTTCATTAATTTGCAACTTACGGTCAAGCCCGGCTTTTGTCAAATCGCACTTAACCATCTTAATTGCCCAGTATGATTTGTGTTCCAACTCTACTGGCAAATGACATGGTTTTCCGTACACTATACGATAGGGAGACATATCTAGAGTTGTTTTGTACGCAGTACGGTAAGCCCAAAGTGCATCGGTCAGTCTCAACGACCAATCTTTGCGGTTCGGGTTTACCGTTTTCTCTAGAATCTGTTTGATCTCCCTATTTGCCAACTCAGCTTGACCATTAGTTTGAGGATGATAAGCAAGCGATACTTTGTGATTTACACCGTACTTTTGCATTAATGATTGAAACGGTTTATTGCAAAAGTGAGTACCGCCATCGCTTATTATTGCCTTGGGGGTGCCAAAACGTGCAAGAATGTGTTCTTTCAGAAATCGGATCACCACTTTGTGATCATTTTTCTTGCACGCTTGGGCTTCTACCCATTTTGAAACGTAATCTACGGCAACTAAAATGTAAAGGTTACCGTAGGATGATGGGAAAGGTCCCATGAAGTCGATGCCCCAACAGTCGAAGATTTCGATCATCAGAATTGGGTTGAGAGGCATCATATTCCTCTTGGAGGACCCTCCAAGCATTTGGCATCTCTGACATGCCTTGCAGAAGCGTTGTGCGTCCTTGAAGAGCGACGGCCAGTACAATCCGCTTTGCAAAATCTTAGCGGTTGTCTTTTTTGCTGAAAAGTGTCCTCCGCAAGCTTCGGAATGGCAGAAGGACAGAACTCTCTCCAGTTCTTCGTCTGGGATGCACCGTCGGATGATCTGATCCGCACAATATTTAAATAGGTACGGTTCATCCCAGTAAAATCGACCCACTTCGCTCAAAAACCTTTTTCTATCTTGTGCGCCCCATGACTTTGGTATCTTGTCAGTTACAAGATAATTTACTATGTCTGCATACCATGGGAGCGTTGAGATTGCCAATAATTGCTCGTCTGGAAACGAATCTTGGATCGGACTTTCTTCAATGTTGTTCGTAAAAGTGAGTCGAGACAGATGATCGGCCACCACATTCTCGACTCCCTTTTTGTCCTTGATGCTCAAATGGAATTCTTGCAATAGGAGTATCCACCTCAAAAGCCGCGGCTTGGCATCTTTCTTTGTGAATAGGTACTTCAACGCCGCATGATCCGTGAAAATCACAATTGGCGATCCTATCAAATAGGATCGAAACTTGTCTAGGGCGAAGACAATTGCTAGGAGCTCTTTCTCTGTCGTGGTGTAATTCATTTGCGCATCATTCAAAGTCCTACTTGCATAGTATATCACACCCGGTTTCTTGTCTTTCCTTTGACCAAGAACCGCTCCCACCGCGTAGTCACTTGCGTCGCACATGAGCTCGAATGGCAAGCTCCAATCCGGTGCCTGCATAATTGGTGCAGTGGTGAGCATATGCTTCAGAGAGACGAAAGCTTCCTCGCACTTGGCGTTCCACTCAAACGGTGCGTCCTTGAGAAGCAGATTGCACATTGGCTTGGAAATGGAACTGAAGTTCTTGATAAACCTTCTATAAAACCCAGCATGTCCTAGAAATGATCGGACATCTTTGACATTCTTGGGCGTAGGAAGTTTAGCAATCAAATCGATTTTAGCTTTATCCACTTCAATTCCTTCAGACGAAATGATGTGCCCCAAAACAATTCCCTTGGTAACCATAAAATGGCACTTTTCCCAATTCAACACCAATTGTTTTTCCACGCATCTTCCCAAAACCTGTTCCAGGTTAGTCAAGCAATTGTCGAATGACTTACCATAGACGGTAAAGTCATCCATGAAAACTTCCAAAGTCCTTTCCACCATATCACTAAAAATACTCAGCATACACCGTTGGAAAGTGGCCGGTGCATTACATAGACCAAAGGGCATTCTTCGATAAGCGAAGGTACCAAAGGGACATGTAAAGGTGGTCTTTTCTTGATCATCTAGGTCAATCTCAATTTGATTGTACCCGGAAAAACCATCGAGGAAAGAGTAATATTCATGGCCCGCTACTCTTTCTAGAGTTTGATCCAAAAAGGGTAGTGGGAAATGATCTTTACGAGTTGCCTCGTTGAGTTTACGGTAGTCAATGCACATTCGCCACCCGGTGGTGACTCTTTGCGGAATCAACTCATTTGATTCGTTCTTGACTACCGTAAGACCTGATTTTTTCGGTACCACTTGAGTTGGACTAACCCATTTACTATCCGAGATTGGATAGATGATCTTTGCATCCAACAATTTCAACACCTCGTTCCTAACCACTTCTTGCATGTTAGGATTCAACCGGCGTTGAAATTGTCTCGATGTTTTTGCCCCATCCTCCAGGTGAATTTTATGTGTACAAATCAAAGGGCTTATGCCTTGGAGGTCGGCCAGAGTCCACCCAAAAGCTTTTTTGTATTTGCCAAGCAAATGAACTAACCTTCCTTCTTGGTCATCCGAAAGTTCGGACGAGATGATGACAGGGTAAGTGTCTGAAGCTCCCAAAAAGGCATACTTCAAGTTGCTCGGCAATAGCTTAAGGTCCATCTTTCCTTCGTGCGTTTTGGTGGACGACGATGTGTTTTCCTCTCTCTCCGAAGATTCAACCTGTTTGTCAGACAAAGAAAACACTTGCATACAATCCTCGGGTTCATCGGAAGTGGTTAGATAACCTTCCGTTGACTCCGATTCAAAATTTGCCACAAAGTGGTCTTGGATACATGACTCTATCATGTTCACGTGTTCATTTTCCTCATTATCATCGTCATCTCTTTGATTGCTCAAAGAGAACACGTTTAGCTCTAGAGTCATGTTGCCAAATGTTAACTTCACGATTCCATTCTTGCAATTTATTATGGCATTAGAAGTAGCAAGAAATGGTCGTCCGAGAATGACCGGAATCTCATTGGTGGGATTTGACACAGGTTGCATGTCGAGGATGATGAAATCAACCGGAAAATAAAACTTGTCGACTTGGACAAGCACATCCTCGACTATCCCTCTTGGGATCTTAACGGATCGATCCGCTAATTGAATAGTAACCCTCGTGGGTTTCAACTCACCCAACCCCAATTGTTGATATACCGAGTATGGGAGCACATTCACACTTGCTCCCAAATCTAACAATGCATTCTTGATCCTACAATTTCCTATGATACACGAAATTGTGGGACAACCGGGGTCTTTAAACTTGGGGGCTCTCGTGCCTTGCATGAGGGAGCTCACTTGCTCCGCCATAAAGGCCTTTTTCTTGACATTCAACCTTCGTTTGGTAGTACATAAGTCCTTGAGGAACTTAGCGTACGAAGGTATTTGCTTGACCGCGTCAAGCAATGGAATGTTGATTTTCACTTGCCTAAAGACATCCAATATCTCGGTGTTAGATTTGGATGGTTGGTTCAATCTCTCCGGAAATGGGACTTTGATCCCATTTTTGATCTTTTCAAGATCCTCCTTCCCTTGTCTCTCTTCCTCTCTTTTCTTTTCTTCACTCACAACTTTTTCAACCTCCGACTCCTCAACACTAGTAGATTTAACTATGTCCGCCACCTTGGGGGTTTTAGGAACAATAGTCTTGTCTACCTCCTTTCCACTTCTCAGGATCGTGATAGATTTGAGTTCTTCTATCTTGGTGCTAGACTCTCCTCCCTCTATGACTTGAACTTGCCCTCTAGGATTAACTAAAGGTTGAGAGGGGAATTTTCCCTTCTCTTGAGTAGCTAGGGCGGTGGTGAGTTTAGACATTTGAGTTTTTAACTCACCTACATCACGATCCGTTTTGTCCACAAATGACCTCAACAAAGCTTCCAAGTTTTGGTTGGGGTTTTGATTTTGAGGTGGAACAAAAGAGTTTTGAGGTTGTTGTTGCCTTTGGTTCTGATGATATTGGTTGTGGTTCTGACTTTGATTTCCTCCCCAACTGAAATTGGGGTGATTCTTCCATCCCTCATTGTACCTTTGAGAGTAAGGATCATTTTGGTTACGATTTTGGTTGCTATTTTGGTTGTACTGGTGCAAAACATTGACTTGGGCGGGATCTTTGAGGACTTCCCGAAAAGCGGGAATGGTAGGACAATCCTCGGTAGTGTGTCCTGAATTTTCGCAAATGACACACAACTGACTCGAGGATACTACATTGACCTCCTTAAGCTTACTTGCTTCCATTGCCTCTACCTTTTTAGACAATTGGAATAACCTTGCCCCCATGTCATCCTCATTGGACACTTGGTACAACCCACCCCTTCCTTGAGTTTTTGCTTTGGGTTCCTCGGAATAGGTGTTCCAATTTTGAGCACCTTCCGCTAATTCATCAAAATACAATAAAGCCTCCTCGGGATTCTTACTCAAGAATTGACCATTACACATGGTCTCAACAAACGTACGCATCTCAGGGGTGAGAGATTCATAGAAAAAACTAACAAGGCTCCACGTTTCGTGACCATGGTGAGGGCATGCGTTTAGAAGGTCCTTGTATCTATCCCAACATTTATAAAAGCTTTCATGTTCTTTTGGTGAAAAATTTGATATCGCCCTTCTTAAAGCATTGGTTCTATGAACGGGGAAGAATTTTTTTAGAAATTCCGCTTGAAGCTCTTGCCAAGACCGAATTGATTGCGGTCTTTGAGCATTTAACCAAATTTTTCCTTTGTCTTTTAGGGAGAAAGGAAAGAGCTTTAAACGCATGACATCCTCATTAATATTTGCCTCACGAAATGTGGAGCAGACTTCTTCAAAGTCTTTCAAGTGCAAGTATGGGTTTTCCGACTCCATACCATGAAAAGAAGGGATATGTTGAAGCATACCAGGTTTGAAAAAGAACGCTCCGGCTTGGCCAGCAGGAAGCACGATGCATGAGTTTGAAGTTGCCCGAGGCGGTTGAAGGTAGTCTCTCATGGTCCTAACAGGAGGAACATTGTTGGCCCCTTCCCCTTCATTATCGCTCTCGAGATCCTCGTTTCTACCTTGGTTTGCCATTCTTGGAGAAGTGGGAGGGCTAATTCGAATGTCCACAAACAGTCGCCCTTGCATGAGCTTGGACAACGATTCGAATCGCTCCTCGGGAATTCTACAAAATCAAACAAAAATAAGGGAGAAAAATAAATTAATTAAATGGAGAGAAATACTTACAGAATGGTTTTGTACAAAACCCGAAATTCGCCTTTTTGCCTTATCCCCGGCAACGGCGCCAAAAACTTGACGCAGCCGAATTAGCGCGTTGCGATAAAGCCCAAGTGCAGGCTCGTCAAGTAGTAATATAGTCTCGGAAGTCCGAGTGTCGAACCACAGGGATAAGTGAAAAGGAATGGAATGGATTACGGATTAAAGTGTTTTCTGATTCTTGTAAGATGAAATGGTTATCGAACAACGTAAATGTAAAATGGTTGTGAAAATTAATAAGAAAGCACTAAGGTAGTTGGAGGTTAGTTATGATTAAAGAGACGGTGATCACTAGCTCATACAAAGATTATAACACAAGATTTCTCAAAATATGGGGAATGTTGGTGTATCTCTCAATAGCAAAGGGTGCGACGCTAGGCGACTCATTCCCGAGTTGAAGCTATATCGAGAAAGAGACAAACGACATTCCACCAAAGACGGGGTTATCATTCCTACCTCTTAGCTACGGGTGTGAAGCAAGGCAACCCATTCCCGATGAAGCTAATCCGAGATAGATATGACAAACTCATCATTAAACGATTTAACATAAAGCAAGTGTAGTAATCTCATGATTTAAAGAATGAAAATTATAAAGTGAATCCTAACAATGAAACGGAATAAAGTTTATGGGACAAATTAGTCAACTCATCGTTTATCACATATGGTAGAACATAAAGAGTCTAAGTATCACATAAAGTGTAAGAAGCACTCAATATATCAATAAATGAATCAAAGATAAGCTAAACAAATTTAAAATCCATCTATGGAGTTTTAAGAACTATTCATAATTTCTATGAAGAGGGAAAAACTCCATGGATGGGGGAAAGGGACTACAAGCTTTCTAGAACCATAGAAATATGTTGTATGCTCATTAACAACCAAGAACTAAATATACAAGGCATATAAAGTCTTAACTTAATATGAAAATACCTAGAAAGCTTGAAATAATGGAAGATATGATGAAGAAGAAGAAGATTCACAAATATTTATCAAACTTTAGATATGGATTGAGCCATTAATCACCAAGAATCATATCACAATCAACCTCCGTAACCTTAGAAATAGACTACTCCATAATAGATGCAAGAACAAATATCATAGAAGAAGAAATCATTCTTACAAATTAAGCACTTACAATGGAGAAATGAAGAACAATCAACAAGTGAGCTCTCCCCTCTCTCTAGAACTCTAAAATGTGTAAAAACTAGATCATCTCCTTTTCTATGTAAAAGAAATAATATATATATTAAAAGGTAGAAAAATATCTAACTAAATATCTAAAATAGCTTGAACCACTAAAATAGCCCATTTTGGGTGTGAAATGGCCAAGTTGCCAGGGCCATGATCGATCATGGCCAACCCATGATCGATCATGGGGTCTTCTGCCTGAAGATTATTTGCACCATGATCGATCATGGGATTCCATGATCGATCATGCTTCTGGAAATTCTCTAAATCAGCACTTTTGTAGCTTTTGGCTAGTAGTTGATCAATTCCTCGAAGGCCATTGCATCCTATGCCTATAAACACACAGAAACACAACAAAAGCACACCTAGCGGGACAATATTAGATACAAAACTCGCTAAGACACTAATCTCAAGATAAGCGGATAATTAGGCAGAATTAATGCAATAAACGCGTCAAGCGACTCTGAGAGAGAGCTTATGCATGACAATATTAGGCGTTTATCAGCATTCCTCCTACTGTGTATTAACTCATTTTCAAAATAGATTGAAGAACCAACACCACTAGCACTTTCAACTTGTTTCGCAGTTTCTTGAGCTAGTATCTCAAATGAATGGAGGTTGGATTTTTCTTTCAGTCTCCTGCCCTGTGCAAGCGAAGTTTCGAAAGCATTGATCTTAGCTGCGACTACTTCTTTCTATCTAGCAGCCAGCTAGGCACGTGTTGATTCAAGTTCACCACGTAGCTTCTGGTTATCATCGTGTAGCTTCACTGCCCTTGTTTTCTCTCTATCAAACTCAAAATTAAGCTTCCTTAATCGCATGTCCGAGTTCTTCGAACACTTCTCCCAGTAGTCGGATTTGGATGTTTTTTCCTTCATTTGGATTTCTGTCTTTGTAGCTTGATCACTCAAAATAATGTTTTTCTTCGAAAGATCTTTCTGATCGTACTCTAGTTTGCGCACGTACGAAACATCGAATGATGGTACAAACCTCAAGCCATGTTGTGGTGTGTTGTGACATTCCTGCGGTGTGCGTGCGTTCCTTTCGTTGCCCACACGATCATGGTCGTCCTGCTCATTTATTTCTGGGTGGAAGCTTTCTTTACGATGTGGAATATGTTATGTATGAAGTGAACCATCAACAAATGATTTTGGCTGTGAAGATGGATCTGGCACCTCACTACTCATATGATTCGGTCTATCATCGGTATTTTCCCCGCCTTTAGGTGTTTGCCCGCCTTGAAACTTGTTCAAATTGGCCGATTCTGAAGACAAATTATTTGGATTGACCGGAGTTGTTTCCTCATCCTCCTTACCATCGTCACTATCACTTATGTAATGCTTCTTTAATCGATCGCGTAGTGACACTATTTTCCTTGAAATAATTTTTTTCTGGCCAGGCTTCTTTTCCATCTTTGGTTCACTATCTTTTTCATTTTCATCTATCCGAATGTCATCCACTCTATGTTGTGCTGATATGTCCGTTTTTTCAGGAGTCGTTCCAATCTCTGAAGTATCATCTTCCAGTTCTCCATTTAAATCACTCTGCTTGTCAGGACTGTTCTCGTAATTTAACTTTCTTAGCCTTCTACGAGATTTATTGCCAATATTCCTTTGCTCTTCTTTTTTCTTTGTTCGCTTTCTTTCTCGAAAATTGGTTTTTTACCTCTGAATTCATCAAATGTTGTTTTTGCAGGAGACGGGGTAGCATTGACGTAATCCTTATCAAATGGCAAAAAAGGTACAGATTCCACGTCATCATTAAAAGCAAAATTATCGGTTTGGGGAATACTCCTTTCTAGCGAAACTGATGAAGAACTTTCGTCGAAGTGTTCTTCTGAATGCGTACTCTGTATTTCATGACTTGCAATCTTCTTTATATTCCCATCAACATCCTCACTTGCTGAATGATAATCACTATTCGACATATTACATGCTTTTTCCTGCATGAAGGTGTTAACAGTGTCAGAAGCTATATTAATTGCATCAATGATCTTTAAAACAATTAATATATATTTATACGAAGACATTTCCATTACATATGAACATATTGATAGTTCAATAGATATTCATTACTTAATACCTCAAAAAAATTTGGTATTTTATATCCATGTTTGTGTAGTGATCCTCTTGCAGTCTGTTTGCGATCTACCTTTACTTCCTTTTTGATACTTGACTTCCTTGGCCCTTGCTTGCGCACATCAAAACTTCTCTTTCTCTTTCGAACAATGTGAATCTTGTCTGACCCATCGCTTGAATCTGAATAATCCACTAGTCGAGCATTCCAAGGGGACTTCGACTGCATTCATTATATTAAATTATTTGTAAATTTCGTACTAAAAGTTCATCATATCTTTACAATAGTTATTGTAACAAAATTAATATATAGAATAAAAATTATTAAAAAAATGCCACTTACAATAGCATCATCAAAATTTACATTCGACAATGCGGATGTAAGTTTTGACAGGTCCCAACGCAGGAAACGTGGCTCCATGTTTGTTCTGTCCTTAATTGGTTCAATGATATTGGTTACCTCACAGAGCCAAAACTGTAAAATTATATCATTTTAGTACCCACAATTTGATGATATCTGTACAAAACAATGAATTTAATCCCTGTTTACCAGTAGAATTATTGTGCATCCTGTGACAGCAGTTAGTCGTCGTTGCTTCTTTGAAATGTCATCCATGAGCTAATCACGAACGGCTTGCGCCCAATTGTAACTACCCATCTTCTCAATGTCTCCAATGATATTCACGATGTACCATTTTATGGAGGTTCCAGTATTTGCAAATAACAGCGAGTTACAAAAATGAAGGCATATTAGCGAAACCATGTCTCGAACATCATTCTTGTCCTTACTCATAACAACATCTTTTATAGTACTAGTTATCTTAACCAAAAAGAGTTGACGTAAACCACTGAAATACCGTTTACCAAACGAGTGCTCTAATTGTTGGTGCGTGTGAATAGTTAACCTCTCCCCTTCGCACGGTAGTCCTAGAATTTAATAAACTTGTTTTGTTTCAAATTTAACAATCCGTCCTCCAATTCGAAAAGCATTTATCTTGATGTCATAACGTTGAATTAGTTTCGCTAAAAGCTTGCCAGACTTGTGATATAGCTTTTCATTGACAAGGTTTGCCTTGTATGCTGAGTACAAGTTCCAGAACGGAGTTATGCGTAGAAGGTTCTCATGTCGAAGTCCAATCTTTTTCTTATCAACATTAAGAGTAGACATCAACTTTGAAAATGACACCAATGATGACCTGTATTGGTCGTATTTTTCGATATTTCCACCTTCATCCTGCGTTACAAAACACACAGGCATAAAGCTCATTCAAATATAATATTTTGTAAAATAAGCCAAAATGTTAAGTACAATTAAGTATTTTTACTTGTACCTCATGCTGAAAATCTCTTTGTTCCATTTTTTGCTTGTTCGTTTTCGTCCTTCTTTCACCATGTACTTCATTTTCCGTTGTGTCCCTCACCTTCTGTTTTCCCTTATCACCTTTGTTTTTGTGTTTGATCTATCTGCAATATATTTAATCATATATCATTTTCAATTTCTTTTGAAGTATTTCGGTTTATAACAACAAAATATATATTACGTAAAAAGAATTAGTCAATATGTAAATCATGATAAATATTCAATACGTAAATCTACCTTGTTCACATCCATATGATTCCGTGGACTCTTGCGGTGTTTTGTCTGGTCTATTTTTGCCATATGTCATTTAAATTATGTTATCAACTAATGCAACATATAAATAATCAAGAGTATAAACAACCTTTAAGTCAACCATTAAATTCTAACAATGTACTCAGAACTAAGTTAAAATTATGTATATTTTTCCCCTGACAAATGTGATTAACAAATATTATACAGTCATTTCTTTGTTGATTTTTTCATAATTGAATTTAGAATGCTTCTTGATATCCTAAACAATAAAAAATCTAGTCATATAATGCTTAAAAACAATATGACTACAACCAAAACTAAAATGCCATATTAAAAAGGAAGACTTAAATATCAGGATATATAACTTAGTCATATTAAGCATTATATGACTATAACCGAATATATAGAGACATATTACACAAACCAGATGTAGCCATAATAAATTGTTGGTATCTTAAAATATTTAGACAATAGTACCCATTCAATGTGTGAATCATTCAGGGCATGATGTTTTATTTATTAACTCTTTTATTAAGATACTTTTGAATTGAGTGTCATTATGCTTACTGACCCTTATTCATTATGTATTACTCCTTAAATTACTTGTTCTTGCATACGAGAATGGTAAGTATATACTTCAATGGTATAAATAAATAAAAAATAATAATAATAAAGAGCATAGAAACTTAAACTCATCAACACCCTAATCCTTAATGAAACGGGATTACCTGCCAATTTGAATGATCACAAGAAATTAAACACATTCTAAAATATTTTCTCACAAACTCACATAATGAGCAAACATCGTAGTTTGGTGTGAAAATGATGTGTATTGTTAAGGTAAATACAAAGGTATATGAAATTTGAAAACAAAATTAATGGATATGGTAATGAGTTCAAAATAGGAATCGAATAGATGGTAGAACTGATGTTTCAAATTTAAAATCAATCATTATGATAAGGTTGGTATATAATATGAAAGTGGTAATAATACCTGAATTTTGATGTGGGTGTCGTTTTGTTTAGATACTACACTCTGAGGGAAAACGGAATCCCTAATTTGTCGCAGAATGGACTTTCAGTTAGCTTTGGAACCCACTTGAAAAAAGCAAAGATTTGGAAAACTTTTTTGAAAACGATGGTTCGTATGGTTTATGATGGCCGGGTTTTTTCGGACCCGACTTAATGCTCCGCTATCTCACAGATTCACAAAATACATGTTGGTCGGAAAATAACCCTAGAGGGGGGTGAATAGGGTTTTAAAAACTTTAATGCGGAATTAAAAGTTTTTTCAAAATGTTTAAGTAAAACAATTTAGTTAAATAGGTTTATCAAGGAAAACAATCAATCAAACAATCAATCCCAAGAATAAACAACAATATGAGCAACTTTAATCAATCAATATAACAAATAAATAAAGAGATTGAGTAAGAAAGATTGAACCAATTTGAAGTCCAAGGCTTTTTGTCCTCACGGTTCGGTTTCTTTAACCATACGTCCGCGCTCGGTTAGTTCTCCGAGAACTTCCACTATTCAAGCTTCTTCGGGTGAAGATCAAACCTTAATACAAATGTTGTTATGCACACAACACTCACAATGTAGTTATACCCACTACACTTCTCACAAGATATGCTCTCTTGCTTTACAAAAAGACAAACTCTCTTTTGAAATGAAAAATGAATTGTTTATGGTGATACACACCAATATAATAACTCTCAAGTGTATTTGAAGATTACAAATGAAGCTCACACTAGAGTTATCAAGATTGATCAAAAATATATAGCTCAAAAGATGAAAGATTGATCAATGAAATGAATTGAATACTTGAATAACTTTGTATATATGTAAAATGAGTTTGTAGAATGATTCAAGTGTATTAAAACATGTCTAAGACATCATATATATAGCTTTCAAAACTATATGGCCGTTGGGGATGATTAAGAAAGGTTTTGGCTCCAAGGTATACATTTTCAAACTTTCCAACAGCTAGTTTTGACAAAAAATTCAAATTTGCTTTGTTAATTTCTCCCAATTAGACTGTTGGATCATACTCAAATTTTAGTCAAAAGTGCCAGGAGATGTTGTCTAACTAATGTAAATATTTCAAAATGATCGGAGTCCGGGAAGGCCTCCATCTCACCGTTAGATCAAAACTGGGCAAAAATTGAGCGAATTTTAAATGTAAAATAAAAATATTTTTGCAATTTAACAATTTAGTTCCAAATAAAATTCTAATGATTTTTAAACCTCAAAGATATGTTTCTAAGATACCTATTTTTATTATAGCTTAAAATATGATCATTTAAAATTAATATGAATTTATTTTGAAACTCGGTCTTTGTAAAATGATGTTTTTCAAATAAATTTAATTTCAAGCTTGTTTGAATCAATCTTTAAAATATGTATGAATACATTTGAGCTATAGGAATTTGATCAATAAAGTAACTTTACATAAATCTTAAGCACTCACTCAATTACTGAATTAACGAGTCTTCGGATGCTTTGATTTGTTTCTTCGGATTGATCTTCATTTGAAACTTTTTCCTTGAAGCTTTTCATATAGTCTTTTGATCATTTGTGCTTCATTATTTGCATTGAGAGATTTGATCTTCCTTGTCTTGCCCAATTATCGAATAGTGAAAGATTGATCTTTGTCATGTTTTTCTCGAATTTTTCAAGTAAATGAACTGTATACTTATATTAAGAAACATGTTAAATTACACATGATTGATTTATTGTTATTATCAAAATAAGATTAAGACCTTAGGTCAACAATACATATTGCTAACTACATGAATACATTTACAGTGATGTTAATTTTGTCAGCCCATTACGCTCACACATTAAAACCCTGGCCCATAAACATAAAAAACCCCAGTTTTCTACCTAGCTGTGTTTGATAAACTTTATCTTCTAAAATCACTGATATTTTGCTCCATATTGGTAAATTTTTATCAAAATATCATATTTCTCTGTAAAGTCTTCAACGACAACATCATCAATAGCATCCTAAATATCCCAATGTATTTGTTTCACTTTGTGTTTTTGTAAATCCCATGTCTAGCGTATACTGAAGATAGTTGCAAATAACATAGGATCGATCACGAAATTCTTAGTCCCAGATAAGTTGTTCCACAATACTTTCACAAGTTATTTCCTTGATTATTTTTTTTTTTAATAATATTGAGTATTAAACATATGTAAAACTAGTATTGATCATAGATTAATATTATGTATGACACTTGGATAAGACACTGTAATTGTTACCCTACGTATTGTATTACATTGAAATACGATCTTATTATAATGACTACCAGTGATTATCATGAAAAGAAGAAGTTTGTTCTTCATTACACATATTGTTTGTTATTTGAATATATATTATGGAAAATACGTCGAATTATACATTATCCTACTACTCACAAAAAAAATAATTTTACCGTCTTATAAACTTGATTCAATTTTTTTAGGTAGATCATGGAACTGAGGAAGGATTACTATACATCAAGCCATTGTGATGATTACTCGGTTATAAAATTAGCTCATGAGATCACAAATGCATGTGCTCATATTTCAAGGTAACATAGCTTCTTAACTCGAAAACAACATAGAATTTTATTAATTCTTATATGACTTTCATAATTATATACAACCGCGTATTATGACTTCATGGTTCATGTTGTCCCACAGAATCTTTGGTTTGTTTTGACTTTCGTTTTTGTTCATTTGAATTTCAAATATTGTATAATCTTGATAACTAACAAAATCTAGTTTTGTATTATTTAAATTTTATAATTAATATTAGGTGGGAAAAAAATAATAAGGACAATAATGGGAATTCAATAAATAAATTTGTAATTTCTGAAATTATTAAATAAATATTAAAATAATAATTATCCAATAAATTGGGCCAACCACTAATTACAAAAATCTAGTGGGTTAAATGCAAAACAATTCAAAAAATCTGGGTTAAAAACAAAAAGCCCCTTAATTTATAGTCTTTTATTTAGAGGATTACTGATATGGACACGCTAAATAGTTCTTTAACACTTTAAAATCTAAGCAAATAAAATGTCATTAAGAATACAAGAAAAAATGTTACTGAAGACTATATTGGAGTGTTAAAGGATTCATTTAAAGTAGTAAAAATCGTACCATTTATTTATATATATGATCTAATTCTGCAACCAAACACTAATAATTAGAAATTTGCGTATTAAATTAATAATCTTCATTGCTCAATACAAAAAACGTAGGTTATCTAAACGAGACTTAACTAATATTTTTCCAGTAATTAAGTTCCTATCATCAAATTAATAATAATATTGGTTTATTATTTATTATACATATTTTAAGGAATTAAATCATTGAATTAATAATTGATAAAAGAGTGATTTCTTATTTATTATACAAATTTAAGCAAAATCAGTAAAAGAAGCCAGGACTCTAAAATAGAACCTTGAGTTCGATATTACGGCAGTAAATACAAACATTGGAATAAGCTAAGCTAATCCTCAAGTGTGTTGGGTTATACAACTTTATGTATTTAATTACTTGGTGATACACATACATAGAGTCCATTCCTGATACGAACTAGGCCTTTTTACGACATTTTTCATAGTAAAAATATTGGAGGATTTTTTTTATGACGAAAAAATATCGTAAAAGTGACCGGTCCATATTTAAAAATTCCACACACACATATATATAAAATTTTTTGAGTTGGGGCAAGTGTTCTCACTGGGCCCGTCTAAATCCGCCACTTGTTCAAACCATGCAAATTATATTTTAATAAAAATAATTATGGCAGGGATAAAAGTAAAAATTCATAACTACCCTTAATTACAAAAGGCTTTTTGCTTTCTATGTTGATGTGGAAGTGTGAATATGGGAGTTAGGAGTTGTTTGTTTCACCATGTGAAGTATGAATATTAATGCGTTTGGACTTCAAATGTGAAGATGTTCTTTTGTGCTGTTAAAACTTGCAGAGCTTAATCATTAATTGGCCCATCAGAGTTGAATATGGTTGTTTATTTTGTTAAAATTTTCAGAGCTTAATCATTAATTTGCGTCTTAATGATTCAGACGAATTATTACCCTTGAAAATTTTTTTACTCCTCCGTCTGAAAAGAATGTGCATGTAATTTTAAAATTACCCTTCTGAGTAATTTCTTAAAAATAAAAGCTAAGGGCATAAGGGTCTAAATATATAACACATTTTTAGCATTTAGGTCATATATGTTAAAACAAGAAACAAGTGGAATATTTACATCAAACTGCAGGTTTAATATTTGGACTTCAAATTTAGCCTTCAGATTTAAAGAAGAAAACAATGACACCTTGCTACCATTCCCCCAAGTTTAGTATTAATTCATTTCCAGTTCTTATGTCTTTTTCGAGCTCTAGGATTTTTTTTTGCTTTTTTGTAATAATGCTACTAGACTGAATTTAAGCATTTTGTTTTGCGCCTTGATTGAAGTATTTTTTTTTTGGTTACATTTCTCTATCAATAAATTCGGAATTGTATCATCCCCATCACCCTTTTTATCCAATTTATCTCAGTTGGATTCATCGAGGGCTAAATAGATTATTTTTTAATGAAATTTGATAGAAATGATCTCCACAAAATTTTATCACAAGATTACATTTAAAAGTGGGTGAGAGATCATCTAAAATTTCAATGAATGAAAATGAAAATAAAATGAAAATATATATCATATTTTTACTATACCCACTTTGGATTTAAATTTTTTGTTAAAAATTTGTGGAAATGACCTATTTAT
Source organism: Lonicera japonica (assembly GCA_021464415.1). Classification (NCBI taxonomy): domain Eukaryota; kingdom Viridiplantae; phylum Streptophyta; class Magnoliopsida; order Dipsacales; family Caprifoliaceae; genus Lonicera; species Lonicera japonica. The sequence goes on from JAKCWG010000702.1 coordinate 73,695, forward strand.
AATACAGATCATTTCTACCAAATTTCATAACAAAATTCTTACATTTGGTCCGAAAAATGGACTCCAAAATTCATTCAGGCTATTTGAATTCTTTTGCTCTTCAATAATAACTCCACCGTGCATTAGTCCCATACATTCTTTTAAGAAAAAGGAAAAGGAAAAAGAAAATAAACGTACCCATCAGCTTCATTTTTTAATTTCATCCCTGCCAATTTTGCAACTTCAGTGCTGTTTTCCATCCTTTTACCTTTTCCTTAAACTCCGAACGCTCGTGCCTAGCAAATGCTCCCCGGTCCGCCCACATTGATTTCAAACTTCGGACGGACTCAGATTGTAGAAGACAGGCAAAACATCATGCCCGGAGGTCTTCTTTCGATCGAGGATCATTACAAGCTCGTCGAGGCACCATTTGGAAAACGCATAGTTTTTTGAAAAGACATTTATTGAAACCCCTGATTGATCGATCGTTTTATCCAGTTCTGGCCTGAGCCTTTTTCCTCTATGGTTCTCATCGTTGTCTCTAAATGTGTGAAATCTCTTATTCATCAGAGCAGCCTAGAGGTGATCAATGAAATTCTTTCGTGTGTCTTCACCTCTAAAACTCAAGAACACATCATAAGTATATGATCATTTAGAAGTGGATGATGATGATGATGGCGATGGTGGTGATGACGATGACGATGATGATGATGATGATGATGAGGAGGAGGAGGAGGGGGGCAAGGGCAATGGCCATTTGAAAACAGTAATGGTGATGATGATGGCCATCTGAAAATAGTAATGGTTCCACTGCTAAAGGCTGTGGTCTCTCGATTAGACTGTTAGTCAGATAGAATTAGAGCACCAGGTTTTGTAGAGGAGGGAGACTAATAAAATGTGGTGTTGCCGTGTTAATGGTAGTCAATCAAAGTCTTCTCCGTAGACCAAAAAAAATAAAAAAATTATCAGTCCTCCCCCACCCCCCCACCCCCACCCCCCCCCCCCCCCCCCGGGGGATTCTTAGCCGCGATCAATTGGGATTGTGGAATTTTTGTGGATGTCAGCGTCAGAATTGAACCTTACGGCAGATTACAATCTTCTTAATTTGTCGCTTTAAATTAAGGGTATATATGACAATTAGCACGTCAAATGAATCCTTAGTCTAGCACTCTAATATGATTGATAGTGGCCGCAACCTAACTTGCAATCAACCAGTAACTTCTGGTAACGGAAGTGATACTTGGCATTTTTTGGTACATTTGATGGAACTTACGTTTCAAACCTATATAAATTTTTATCAACTAGACATAGACACAAAAGCAATGTATTTGCACGTCTTATTATGAATCTAATGCACCGATAAAATTTAATATTAAATTAATGTTAACTTAATTGTTAGAAATTATTTTTTTCAACCTACAGGTCGAGAGTTCGAGTCTAATTAACTACAAATTTAACAATATTAAAAGGTTAAAATATTAAAAAAATCATAGATAAAGTTGGATTACGAATGAGTTGAAAAAAAAAAAGCATTTTTGGTGGGAGAAGTCGAATTCAAAAAGCTTGTAAGTATAAAAAATTAGGAAACTAGGATTTCATCCCTACTTTTGAAACATATTAGGGGTTAGGACAGCCCCTTTTGTATTATTAGTATCACATCCCTCTTTTCAAATAGTTTCTTAAAATAGGGTTTAAGTAATTAACTCGTAGATCTATGTGTTAGATGAGAAGACGATTTTGCCCACGAGACATAATAAGGAAACAATCTTTGATTGAGAAATCAATCTTTGTTTTTTATGTTTTTTAATGTTTATTCAATTTTGGATATATTAATTAAATATACAAAAATTTTGGAAAGAAACTATGTTAGAAATTATTGATTAATCAATCACGCTCTAGTTGTCAAATATTATCATTGCCACGAGTTATTTTTAACTATATCAAATAATAATTATTTTTTAACTATACATATAATTTAAGTTGTAGCTGCTAATAATTTTTCATATAATTTATAATGTTACAGTTCGATATAAAATTCGAATGTTTTGTATCTGTAATACAAAATAGTAATTTTGTATGTATGTAATATATTATTGTTGAATATATATATATATATATATATTTGCAGTATTGTGTATGTTTAAAATATAGCTGCATTTTTATACATTTAAGAATTAATTTTTATCTGTTCTAAATTTTATGATGTAAATTTTACATGTTTAAAATACATTTCCGTTTTTACACAATTGTTATCTGTAAAAACTGTAAATAGTATTTGTACCTGTTTACAATATTATAATTCTTTCAATAATATATAGATATATATATATATATATGTATGTATATGTGTTTAAAATATATTTTTCATTATTTTGTGAAGTAAAATCTATCTGTTTAAAATACATTTGCATTTATACACACATATAATTTAATTTTTATCTGTTTTAAGTTTTACGATTTAAATTTTATATGTTTAAAATACATTTGTATTTTTACAAAATTGTGTATCTATAAAACGGTATATAGTATTTGTATATGTTTACAATATATAATTTTTCAATAATATATATATATATATATATATATAAATGTATACGTTTTTAAAACATATTTTCATTGTTTGTAAATTATATATGTTTAAAACACGTTTGCACTTATACACACTTATAATTTAATTTTTTATATGTTTTAAATTTTATAAAAACTATAAATAGTATTTGTACCTGTCTTCAATATTTAATTATTTCAATAATATATATATATATATATATATGTATATGTGTTTAAAACATATTTTCATTATTTGTAAATTTTATCTGTTTAAAATTTATTTGCATTTATACACACTTATAATTTAATTTTTATCTGTTTTAAATTTAAAAAAACTGTAAATATTATTTGTATCTGTTTACAATATTTTTATGATGTAAATTTTACATGTTTAAATTACATTTCAGTTTTTACACAAATGTTTATCTGTAAAAACTGTAAATAGTATTTGTACCTGTTTTCAATATATAATTCTTTCAATTATATATATATATATATATGTATATGTGTTTAAAATATATTTTCATTATTTGTAAATTTTATCTGTTTAAAATACATTGCATTTATACACACTTATAATTTAATTTTTATCTGTTTTAAATCTTATAAAAACTGTAAACAGTATTGGTATCTGTTTACATTATCTTTATGATGTAAATTTTACATGTTTAAAATACAGTTCCGTTGTTACACAAATGTTTACCTGTAAAATCTGTAAATAGTATTTGTACCTGTTTTCAATATATAATTCTTTCAATAATATAGACATACATGTATATGTTGTTAAAATATATTTTCATTGTTTTATGAAGTAAACTCTATCTGTTTAAAATACATTTGCATTTATACACACTTATAATTTATTTTTTATCTATTTTAGATTTTATGATGTAAGTTTTATCTGTTTAAAAATAGATTTGTATTTTTACACAATTGCGTATCTATAAAACGGTAAATAGTATTTGTATCTGTTTACAGTATATAATTTTTTCAATAATATATATATATATATATATATAAATGTACATGTTTTTAAAACATATAATCATCATTTGTAAATTATATCTGTTTAAAATACATTTGCATTTATACACACTTATAATTTAATTTTTATCTGTTTTAAATTTTATGATTTAAGTTTTATCTGTTTAAAAATAGATTTGTATTTTTTGCACAATTGTTTAATGAGTGTGTCCGTTGATGATTGTGAGTACATTTTTGCACAAAATAGATTTAAGTTTTATCTGTTTAAAAATAGATTTGAATTTAAATATAATATGGTAAATTTCTGAACATTTATTGTCTTGGAGTTACCATATAATTTCGGTATGTAGTTAATGATACAAAATAAAAGGAAATTAATATGGGTCCCCTAATAATTATTAATCAATCTCGTATTTATTATAAACGTAAATTATTAGTTGTCGGTATATGGAAGTGATATATGGTAGTATTCGTAAATTACTGAGCGTTTAGAGCGTTAATTGAATTTTTAAAACGTATATATCTCAATGATGTGTACAATCAGTATTACGTTAGTTTACGATTTAATGGTTCTGCATTTAACTTTAATTTAAAAAAATGAGATTTATGAATATATCAAATATTTGATGTTTTATTAACATATTTAAATATTAAACTTTATAAAGCATCAAATACTTATTATTCATAGATATTTGCTAAAATATTTTTTTTAATAATATTTGACAATCAAGTTATAGTTTCTAAAACTATTATCTATTATTATTTGTAAATATATTGCTTGTAACATTAAAGATACACTCAATATATGAATCAAATTCATATATACTACTCAAAAAAGAAAAGTTTTTTGAATTTTGAAAAAGTTATCAAATTTAACCCGTTTTTCAAAATTCATCCGTAAAGGTTTACGTTATATATACCAGCGTCCCTTTGTCCTTAATATTATCGAAAAAAACTACCTCTGTTAGATATTCACATATTGCATGTATGATATGCTGGTATATAAATTTTTTTAAAATTTAAATTGTATGTATGATATGCCAATATCAATATTGTATATATCATTTATGTTACATGCAACAAATTTTATAATACAGATATTACACACAACACTTAAAAATTGATAAAAAATTAAATTTTATACAAACTTTTTTTTAAAAAAATTATCGTATACTGTTTGATATTTTGAAAATCTTATTTGATGATTACATATTTTCAAATTATGTATAAGTATCTGTATAAGTATGCATCAAAATTTACTTATATAGTGTGGATCAAAAATTATGCATATTAAATAAAAAAAAGGTAATTATAGTATGTTAACTGAAAAATTACACAATTATGGGAAGAATATTTACTTATAGTTTCCTTATTTATGCCACAGGGGTAATTTAGTCTATAAGAAATGTCCTAATTATGGCGCTATAATTATTTAGGGCAAGAAGGACGTGTTACTAATATATCGATCTATCGTGTCCTTAAGTCTAATTAAGTATGATTACAGGGAGGTAAAACTAATTGCCCCATAAAAAATTGTGCTAATAAAACAAGTTATATTATCCTCCATTATTTTTATAATTAAATTATGAATCACTCGAATGTATTGCATATCTATTTAACAACGCTGTGATTAATTTTAATTACATATCTATTATAATCAATCCCTAAAAAGGAAAAAAGGAAAAAAGGTAGACATAGTTTGGATGACTAACATAATTCACACATTGACCTTTCAACGGTTCACTTTTCAATAGTGTAGAGAATAAACATCCTTTACATAAAGAAAATGAAATGATATAGCATAGCATATATCAACAATATATGCAATATTTTATTTTATTTTAGTCGTAAGAATTTTTTATTTTGGATACAAACCATGATTTCATAACCAAGTATATTAAGAGGTAAATACAACGAAAGTTCAATAACAATATCCTTGTGAACCCAACCTAGGACTTTTTTATTACGGTTAGGAGGACGATAACGAGCTAAAAGATCGTAAGACACAATATATACTATCGTCAAAAAGAATAACATGACAAACATTTGTAGCATAAAAATCGTAAAAAAGAAGACTTGTCGTCCACGTACAGAATAATGAGACCATTAACAAACCCTGTTGTGATCCTCTTTGAACGCTTTTGTAGAAATCTCAATCAGAGCTCAATTATATATGTAGTTGGAAGGATCCATTATATAAATCATTAATGTCACACTCAAAATTGTCACACTCAAAATTGTCACAACAACATTACAATATTAAATATTCCATTCATGAATCTCCTCAATTGCAAAAGCATTACAATAAGTCGTGCCTTTTTTTCTTTTTCATTTTTTGTCCTGTACATCTTGGATTCTCGAAATATCTTTTTGTTTGGGAGTACTAGACACTCAGCACAAATAATACTTGTGCACGCATTTATTTAAGTCAAATTAATTATTTTAGGTAAATGAGAAAGTAACCCAATGATAAAGTCTTTTTTCTGACCTAGACTTTGTAATTTGGAGTCCCATCAAATGATTTTTTTAATTCAAAAAATAAAAGTTTGTAAGGACAAAATAGGAAATTCACCAAACTTGAAGTGTCATAACTGCCAAGGACAACTTCCGGTTTATAATAATACTATAAATGTTATTTAATACCTCTGCATCTGTTTTGTATTCTTCATTTTCGGTAAATCAGGGCCGGCCCTGAGCATAGGCGACCCAGGCCACTGCCTAGAACCCCTGGTGTGGCAAGGCTCTCGATGTTTATGGGTTCTTTTAGATATATATATATATATATATATTTATATATATATATTTATATATTGCGATTATTAACATTATTTTGCATTGGACATGAATATTATGAGCTGCATTTGCTTTAGCAGATGATAGTTTAAGTTCTCTTGTATTCCTCCCGAGTTCGAACCTTGGGATATGCAGATATCATCCAAAATATTTTTCAATCTTGCCTATAGTATTGACTCTCTTTTTTTTTTTTAAAGCCAACCTTAGAAACAGGGGCGGAATCAGGCGAAGACAGAGCGGGCTACAGAACATAGCAAAATTTTGAAAAACCTACTAGCACGACCAAAAAAATATATTAATATAAGCCCACCCCTTTATTAAATTTTAGCCCACCCCTTTGTTAAATTTTAGTCCATCCCTTAACCCAGCTCAAATATTATAAGCCCACTAATTTATATAACTCACTATCTGGTTACACTTTTAATTTTTTTATCTATTACTATTAGCTCACTTCTCGGAAGAATCCTGGGTCCGCCTCTGCATAGAAAAGTTAATAATGAAAAGAAATAAGGCTAATAACACAATTTGGGACCAAGGAATCCCAGCTTTTAGCCAATCTAGGAACAAGGAATCCCAGCTTTCTAAATCTAAGATAGACATGGAAAAATGAGCTACATGACGAGCAGGCCAATTAACCTCATGAGGGTAGAAAATAAAATTGCACTCCACCTTAGAAGAAAGTTTTAAATTCCGAATGTTCTCATTGACTGATCCTATCTCCATAAAATTAGGCCCTTGTCCTGGGTTTGACCCAGGACAAACCCGACCCATGATGAGCATGCCAATTAACCAATATCCGCATGTGACGTGGTAGTAGTCGTTGGTCCACTCTGATACCATCTATAACGACCCAGTCCCGAGCTAGCAAGATATTGTCTGATTTGGCACAGAGTCACACAGTTTTGTTTTTGGCGAGAGTCACCAAGACACCCTAAAAGGCCTTTTGCTAGTTAGGAACCAAGTGGGTACTTATGAACCAAGGATCCACCAATTAAACTACTGATGTGTGATATTTTGGATCATTACAGAGACCCTGGTTAAAAAGAAGCATCAACATTTAATTTGATAAAATTGGGAGGAGAGGCCTGCAATTTGTCAGGCCTAGGCGATATTGACAGGAAACTAGGTCTCGTGTTAGGGAAGCTTTCCATGGTAGCAAGTACCTCAAATCGAGTCGAAAGAGGAGTCTTTCTTTTATGCTTGAAAACGAGCTTCTTTTGGTCATTCCAAATCGCCCAGCAAACAAATATAAAAAGCTTGAAGAGAGGACGTAACCTCGTGCAAACTTTGAAAACAACACTGCGCATCTAGAAAAGATAAGGACGAAAATTTCCTCCACACATCCTCAAACTATTGAATAACTAAACCTCTCGAATATCAAAACACAACCATAAAGCATGAGTAACAATTCAAAATATTCATGACAGCGGGGACAATAGGCATCAATAATTCAGCCCCTATCCACGAGAGATGTCCTTAATTACCGGAATCACATTAAGGGGTGCCCGCCAACAAAAAATAAAAAGGCAGCACGGGACTTGCAAGTTCCAAATTTTTTTCCAGAACACATTCAGAGCATCACCATCAGAAGATGAATTGCCTTGAGCAACGAAAGAAGCCAACCAATACCCACTTTTAACAGAATAAATCCCATCTTTTGAATTATGCCAAACATGCTTATCCTCTAACATAATTGGCCCTCTAGGGATATGAAAGATGCGCTCCACATACAAAAAACAAAAGATTGCATGATCTTCACACTATCCCTAGCTCCCGAACTAAGTAATAACTCGCTAACTTTCGAACTAGACTGGAGGAACAGGGCAAGACTGGCCTAAAAGTGTACAAAGTTGGAATCCAAGGGTCGCCATATATTCACACCAGAGAACTGTTGTGTTAAGATACCGCTAGAACAAGCCTTAGCACAAGCATAGGATCAACCGGACAATTATAAGTACATTAATTAAAGAAACAAGCACCACTGATATTCAAGCAATACGAAAAACAAGAGATCAAAGAAGAAAATAACTAACCAAGCATGCAAGCAATTAGGTGGTATCGGCAAAACCACCATTAATCCACCAGGTGATAGCTATTATCGATGAGACCAATTTCTAGTACAACGCGCAAAGCAAACCCTAGCTGCCAATTAGAGCTCTTAATATTATCTCTCAAATATACTCTCTAATCTAGCTTGTAAATAGTACAATACAACTCATTAATAAAACCTATGACAATGGATCTATTTATAGAGTATAAATCCTATAGGTCTAGGAATGCACAAAGCCAAAACCTACTAGAAATTGGATAATACAAATCCAACTAGGATTTGGACAATACAAAGCCAATTAAGAATTGGACAATATAGGAATATGATTCCTATACAGAGCCAAATCTTCAATCCTCCACCTTGGCGATGTTCCACAAAACCCTAATACACTCCACCATGATCAATTCATCGAATAAGACTGACCCCATCACCCCTGCCGGTCCCTTAGGACCACCGCCCCCCTAGGGGCATCAACACTGAAAGACATTGACCAACGTCGAGCAATGCTCAAACTTGGCCAACGGGACAACCTTTGTCAACATATCTGTCGGATTATCTTTGTTGCCTATTTTAACCAGATTTACAACACCATTTTCAATAATTTTTTGGATGAAGTGATATCGGGCATCAATATGCTTGGTTTTTCCATGATGAACTTGATTCTTCGCCAAGTGAATTGCACTTTGATTGTCACAGTGCACCACCAATTTTTTTGGCTTCAAACCAAGATCACTAACTAAACCACAGAGCCAGACAGCCTCCTTGACCGCCTCTGTTATCGCAACATATTCTACCTCTGTGGTAGACAACACTATTACACTTTGAATTATCGACCTCCAACTCAATGGACCACTACCCAATGTAAACACATAACTCGTAGTCGATCTCCGCTTGTCTAGGTCGCCAGCGTAATCCGAATACACAAAACCCTCAATGATTGACATTTTGGATTTTTCAGATATCGACCATTTGTCCATCGTACCCCATAGATATTGTAGAACCCACTTAATGGATTACCAATGCGGTTTTCCAGGGTTCGCCATATACCTACTAACAATGCTCATGGCTTGAGCAATATCCAATCAAGTGCATACCATTGCATACATCAAACTCCCAACTGCACTTGTATAAGGAACTTGAGCCATGTACTCCACCTTTGTCTCGGAGCTAGGAGCCATCATTACCGAGAGTTTGAAGTGCCATGTTAACGACAAACTCACCGGCTTTGAGTTTTCTATCCCGAATAGAGCAACCACTTTCTCAAGGTATTGTTTTTGTGTAAAACACAATTGTCCCCTCTTCCTATCTCGCACGATCTCCATCCCCAAAAAAATTTCGTGCTCCACCCAAATCTTTCATCTCAAACTCCTTACTTAACTGAGCTTTCAATGCGTTGATCTCCACCAAGCTCCAGGAAACAATGAGTCTATATTCAACGTATAAGAGTAAATAGATGAAATTGCCAAATTCGAGCCTTTTGAAGTAAACACAATGATCAAATTCGCTCTGAGTAAACTTCTGCGCGATCATGAACGTGTCAAACCTCTTGTACCATTGACGTGGGGACTGCTTCGATCCATAAAAAGGCTTCCGAAGTTTGCACACACTATTTTTCTTACCAACAACTTCTAATCCCTCTGGCTGAAAAATATAAATATCTTCCTCTAGGTCCCCATGCAAGAAAGTAGTTTTAACATCGAGTTGTTCAAGTTCGAGATCAAATTGCTCCACCATAGCATAATACCCTGATCAAGGTGTGCTTCACAACCGGAGAGAACACTTCATTATAATCCACTCCTTCCTTTAGCGCATAACCTTTGCTACCAACCTTGCCTTGAAACGAACACCGGACCCTAGACCCCATCTTTCTTAGTGAAAACCCACTTGCACCCGATAGGTTTCTTCCCTTTCAAAAAATCGTATAGTTCCCAAGTTTGATTTTTTCGGAGATACTCCATCTCATCCTCCATAGCGGCTTTCCACTTCACATTATCGCTAGAATCCAGAGCTTCCCACTTCATACTCCTATCGAACCGGTGCACATCGAGCCCTAGGCTCCCTTCCACTAACCAAAGACGGTGTTATTTGTTGTTGACCCGATTCCACTGTCGGAATCTCTGAATCCTCGCTAGGAGTCGTCTTTTCCTCGTTGGACTCCTCCACCAAATTCGTAACCCGAGTATTAACTGGAGTAGTCACTTCCGTTTTCACCACTATCTCACTCGCCTTGTTCTCATTTTCAATTGGGATTAGAGAACCATCGTTTGTCGACGAGGTCGTCTTGAGCATAGACGCCTCATCAAACGTCACATCCATACTAATCACGATATTCTTGCTTTGAAGACACCACAATTTGTAACCTTTAACCCCATCACAAGAGCCTAGGAATATTGCCTTACGAGCCTTGGGTCAATTTTCTCATCACGGACATGATAATAAGCCAGACAGCCAAAAACGTGGATGTTGTCGTAACTAGCATGAGATCCAATCCACACCTCTATAGGTATTTTGTATTCCACTCCCAAGTATGACAAATGATTAACCAAGAACGTAATGTAAGATAGGGCTTCGGCCCAAAACCGCTAATCCGAATTAGCATTGAAAAGCATACACCACATATTTTCAAGAAGCGTACGATTTTCCTCTCCGCTTATCCGTTTGTTGAGTGTACCCTTTAACGTGTGAAGTGGCGAATAATACCTTCCCTGGCAGAATTTCTTCTAAAAAGGATTACAAAGTGTACTCCCCACCATGATATGACCTAAGGACTCTAACTTTCTACCAATCTAGTTCTTAACCATCGACTTTCACTTTAACAACACATAAAAAACCTGGTCCTTATGCTTCATGAGATAGCACTTAAGTTCTCCTTTAAGTAATTCATCACAAAAGTCATAAAGTAAATATTTTCACCCAAGGATTGAGTCTTTGTCGGCCTAGACGTTCCGATGTGCACAAATCAAGTGCTCCTTTCGTGCAATTACCGCTGTCCAAACTTTACACAAGTCTGTTTTCTAATCAACAATGCTCACAAAACTCTAGTTTGCGCTTTTCGCACCTCAAAGTAACCTTGCTTACTCAACACCGACATAGCTTAACCCCAGCATGTCCTAATAGCATCTGCCATAACCTCGTCGTGTTTTAGTCTCTTCAGTGTAACTGAAGCAAACCCAGCCACTAAGCATCCTTGAAGAAAATAGAGATACCTTCATTCTTCTCCTCGCATCAAAACCATAGTGCCCCGAAAGAGAACTTTCAAGTTTTCACCCTCGAGTATTACACGATACCCATTGGAATCAAGAGCCCCTAAAGAGATTAAATTCTTCTTCAAATTAGGAACATATCGGACATCACCAAGAGTAAGTACCACCCCGTCATGCATCTTTAACCGGATCGTACCAATCCCCGTCATTTTACACGCATGGTCGTTACCCATCAAAACCTTGCTTCCGTCAACTTCGATGAAGGTATGGAATAATTCTTAGTTTGGGCACATGTGATACAAGCAACCGCTATCCAAGATCCATTCACTCGAAGAGCTAACCTGTGGAGTCACAACTAACACACTCTCGAAGTCCTCATCTTTTGGTGTTGTTATCGCGTTCGCATTCTCCACCGCACATTTATTCTCTCCACCGCCATTGGTTCTATTTGGACACTCCTGACGCACGTGTCTAGATTTTCTGCACTTGTGACAAATTATCTTACTCTTATCAGTCGATTTTTGAGATTTCGACGGCGACCTTCCCCAGTTTTCCCGCTTCTTCTCATCGCTTCTCCCCCTAGTGAATAGCGCATTTGAGTTGGATTATCCTCTCTCCTTCAAGCGCTTTTCATTAGCCAAGACGGCCGATGATACCAAATCGTAGGTCACTTTTTCCTTCCCATGTATAAGCGCGGTGGTCAGATGATCATAGGATTCCGGGAGCGAATTAAAAAGCAAAATCTCCTTGTCCTCATCATCAATCTCGACGTTTAACCCTTGCAAATCTGAGATTATTTTGTTGAACCCGTCAAGATGATCGTTCATGGATGTACCCCTCAAAAATTCATACCGAAATAGCTTCTTTTTCATGTACAGACAATTCTCGATACTATTCGTCATATATTGATCCTCGAGCTTCTTCCAAATTACTGAGGCAGATATTTCACGCATCACATAATACATCACGTTTAGAGCAAGGTGTAAATGAATTGTATTGCATGCCTGCCTATCGTACTCAGCTCAATCGATGTCGAGCCACTCATCGGGCTTAGCTTTATTCCCCAACAATGCTCTGTGCAAACCTTGTTGGACAAGGATGATAGACATTTGACACTGCCACATCGCAAAATCTGTCTTCTTCCCGTCAAATCTCTCTATATCAAATTTGACCGCAGCCATCACTTTAGGAGCAAACGCCCCCTTCAAAGGTTGTGTATTTGCTGCCTTAGCACTCCCCTTCCGGTGTATCAACAGTAGACATCTCTAACTATCACATAATTATCCCAAGGAATAAACCTTCCTCTGATACCAAATTGTTGTGCTAAGATACCACTAAAACAAGCCTTAGCACAAGCGTATGATCGATCGGACAATTATGCGTATAATAATTAAAGAAACAAACACCACTGATATTCAAGCAATACGAAAAACAAAAGATTAAAAAGAAAACAACTCACCAAGCACGTAAGCAATTAGGTGTTATTGGTAAAACCACCACTAATCCACCAGGTGATAGCTATTATGGTGAGACCAATTTCGAGTACAATGCGCAAAGCAAACCCTAGCCGCCAATCAGAGCTCTCAATATTATCTCTCAAATATACTCTCTAAATAGCTAGTAAATAATAAACACAACTCATTAATAAAACCTATGACAAGGGGTTTATTTATAAAGTATAAATCATATGGGTCTAGGAATATACAAAGCCAAAATCTACTAGAAATTGGATAATACAAATCCAACTAGGATTTGGACAATATAAAACCTAATAGGAATAGGATTTCTATACAGAGCCAAATCTTTAAGAACCATTACCAACCCACCACCTGATTCCTTTACAAAGAAGTTCGTGCCCCCCCCCCCCAATATACTACGCCATATGTACAACGGCCTATAACTGCATTTTGCTTTAAGAACTGATGAATTATTAAAATATTTAGCCTTCAAAACCCAAGCAGCCAATAAGTTGGGATCACACAGTAGACGCCAACATTGCTTTGCTAGTAGGGCTTGATTGAACTAAGACAAATTCCTAAATCCGAGTCCTCCATTATATTTGTTTTTATACAAAGAATACCAAGAACTCCAATGCATTTTACATCCAAAACCTGATCCGCCCCACCAAAAACTGGCAATCATCGAGCTAATCTCATCAAACAGAGATAAAGGGAGTTTAAATAAGCTCATAATATAAGAGGGAATATCCGGAATTACCGATTTGATCAAAAGCTCCTTCCCCATTTTTGAGGACAGAGATCCTTTCCAATCTTGTAATCTTTTCCATACCCGGTCCTTGTCAACATTGAAAACTTATCGTTTATTTTTTCCCACTACTATTGGAAGCCCCATGTACTTCTCATGACAACCAACCGTTGGAACCCCTAGATTACTGCCTATGGACGCTTTTACATCATCCGAAATATTAGGGCTGCACAAGAGGGCGGACTTATCAAAATTTATTTTTTTACCAGAAGCCATTGCATACCTTTCGAGAATGGTTTTGAGCACTGAGACTTCATTAGTTTTACACCTAAAGAAAAATATGCTGTCATCAGCAAAAAATAAATGAGAGAGGGCCGGGGAGTTTTTTGCAATCAACAAGCCCCTAATATTCTTACTAGAAGACGCCTTTAAAATCATAGCATTCAAACCTTCCGAGATGAGCAAGAACAATTACGGGGAGAGTGGGTCTCCTTGGCGTAACCCTCTAGATGGCCGGAAAACAATCGAAGGAGACCCACTAATAAGAACTAAATAACTAACCGACGACACACACTCCATATTCCATTGTCTCCATTTATCAGAAAAGCCCATTTTAACCATAATATTGTTTGAGAAACTCCGCTGCTGAAATCATTGGATATATTGCTTGAGTAATAGAGTTGATGGACTCAGCAGGAGGATTAACTGAAGAGAACAAGTCTGAGAAATACTCCACTGCAATACACTTCTTATCATATTCATTGGACACCCAGTTCCCAAACAGATCAAAAAGATGGGATATGAAATTTTTCTCTCAGCATAACGATGCTTTCTTAAAGAAAAATTTGGTAATTGACCGTCTTTTAAATGGATCAATTTGCTCTTATAGAAAAGGTCCTCAATAATTAATTCAAAATACTAGTTTACTTCCCATTTTCAAAAAAGTCATGTATCGTCTTCGACAAAAAAAAATATTTATGACTTAATTTCTTTTAGTAACTAAATCCCCACTAATTTAGACTATTGTCTTTACCACTATTTTTTAGTATGATAATAAAAGTAAAGTTGTAATGGATAAAAAAATTGTGAAAAGCATCCAAGTCCAGCTACCTATATAAAAAGTTTGACCCACGTATTGGCACAATTTAAGAATGTATGAAAAATAAATTTATGTTTAATTATTAAAGTAACAGTTCACGCACCAAAAATCATGGTGTTTTCTCTCTCTAAATGTTATTATTTTGAATTTTATTGTATGGACTTCTAAAGAAATTTAGATTTACTATTTTTTATTCTTTACATGAATATAATCTAATTTTTTATTTTATAGTATTATAGTCATTGATCAATTATCATGAATTTGAAAATAGTAGTTCTTTCAAATTACATAAAATCGTTTTAACATATATTTAATCATTATATAATTATTTATATTAGCGGAATTTTAGATTTTTTTTTGAAGTTGTTGTTAAACGAAATTATTCTCTTTTAGTTTTTGCTTTAATAAGAATTCTAATGTTTATGAAATGTAAAAACCATTTTTTTTAATTCATTTGGATTATTTAAATATTTCTTGTCACCGTAAGTATTGCATAGTCATCAATGCAATTAAGGTATACTTTTTATCTATGCAAATTTATTGATATTATTATATACATTAAGGATTTGGAGCTAGCAACTGACTAACAACAATTTTTGTCACTAAAGGAATGGTTCTTATATGAATTGTTAGGTATCAGATCTTTTATGCAAAATGGCCCCAAGAGAGTAGTTCGCCTAAGGGCCCCTCAAAAGTCAGGATTGGCCCTGCAGAAAATGGATTTGTTTTGCCCATGCTCTTGATCAATCTTTACAGTATTATCACCGAGATGTTGTTATCAAGTGCATTTTATGTTATTCAATTTAATATATTTGATATTTGTATTTTTTTGATTAATTTCGATTATTAGATAATTACATAAGGATACAAAGACTTACTTTATAATAGAGGTTTAACCTATATATTCACAAACATAATCATTGATCTACAACATAATATCCAGAGCCACAATCCAAGATCATCCATTTCACACACTTAAAATATACACCATTTAAACATGTTTCAACTAAAATATCCAAACCAATAGAGTTTTATCTTAAATGAGGAGAGTGTCTTAGGCATGTATAATTTACCACATGCAAGACTTGTAAGAACAAATTACAGAACTGAAACAACAAAAGTAATAATAGTTAGCTCAAAGTTATGTTCCTCTAAAGCAAAGTAGAATCAGACACACAACTGGCAGGTGTTTTTGCTTAGGGGTAATTAAAGATGCACATCCTCCTCGCTCAATGCTTGGGTTGGAGTCCCCCATGGCTCTTGGTGGTGCTCACCCTATGTGCCACTTGAAAATTATGGGAGAGGTGGTTCACTACTAGGACCATAGAGCGTGCTCCTTCAGTGGGTTCAACACGTGTGGATAACGCATTGTGTTAAGTATGGGCCCAATGCTCCCAAGTAGAGCTGTAGGGTGCAACCCCTGCTTATCCATATTAGACTCCCAAACAAGCCCTCAACTTTGCAGTTAAATCTTTAGTGGTTCAACATAAGGAGATAGCCCACTGTTTTAAGTATGGGCCCAATGCTCCTTAACGGGTCACACGGGGTGCTACCCCTGCTTAACCAAATTAGAAACCCAAGAATCAAACCCTCAACTTTGCAATTGAATCGAAATCCTCATTAATGGATTTCAACCAATTTCTAGTAAACACCTTGATAGCCATTATAAAGATTATGGCATTATGCATTTTCTTGCTCATAATGTTGCCAATAGTCATTGCAAGAGAATTCCCATCTTTAAAACAGTGAAATCTATGGTTGTCCCTCAAAATGATCTTATTTCCATTCATCTTTGTGATGATCTTTATAGCCATATGGAAATCCAAACATACCCTTAGGTTTTTCACCACCCTAATCACTGTCCCTGCCTTGCTAGCAAGAAGGATAATAGCAAAATCCAATTTCTCACTGTGGGTGCCTTCCATCTCCTCCATATTTCCTCATCAATGTCTCTAAGCACCTAACTATTATCAGCTGTATATGACGCAATCTCGGATCGTACTCCTAAACAGGTTGTTTGTGAATCATTGACCTAAGGTTTATATCAAGACTTAAACCTTGGAATTGGACGAATTGATGGAAGATGGAACTGCAACCCAACACTTATAATGGAGGTGTGAACCTTGGTATAGTGAAAGACGCCGCAATCTAGTATGAATGCTAAATTGATAAATCAAGCAACACGCGAATTAATCAATTCATCATGTTCAACATGCTCTTAGAGAACACAAAGCAAAAAACTCTCAATTTCATTAATCATAATCTTCTCCTTATTACAATTAAAAGAACTCCTTTAAATAAGAGATAAAACAACTAATTAGTTTTCTAAAACAATATGGAAACTATTCCTATTTAGAAAAGTAAAATAACATCTAGGATAATCCTAATGCAATAAGAAAATTAATAAACACTCTAAAATAAGCTCAATACACTCCTAAATCTGACAATTCTCTAAATAATAATTTTTAAAATCCTTGGGCTTTTTAAGCAATGAAAAATAAAAAAAATAAAAAGCCATAAACTGCTGGCATTATGCATTTTCTTTCAAAAGAAGTAAAATAGTGTGTAATTTATCAAGGTTGTTTTACTGTAAAAGTGCTTTTGTAGTTTTTCAGTTTTACTACAAATCGACTTTTGCATATTTCCAGAAGTCCATTCAGTGATTCAAACTTCATTTTAAACCTTGGGACTTGATTATCATGTCTTCAAACATACTTTCACCTTGAACTTCCACGCCCAATCTTTAGAAACTCCATGGAATGATTGATTGGCTCGGAATCTCTTTGACGCTCTTGGACTAAGCAATTCCATAGCTTTCCTTTAAAATTTCATGCTCTATCCTTGAATCTATGCGTATTCAAGCCTTCATTGGTTGAATTGAATGGAGGGCTAAGCTGGACAATATCAATATATCCACCATCATTTTCCTCTTTCTCATTTCTGCCACAATTCTGTAAATATCATTTGATCTTTTGTGGGACCAATCCCCTATTACGAATTTGTGCATTTGACCACCATATTCAACCAACTCTGTCCTTCGTTTTCATTACTCCCACTTTTCTCGTTTCCCTTCGAACCCTTTCAATGCTTCCCACATTTCTTCATAAGCATATATATTTGAAAGCAAAACATAGTTCCCTGAATTCTCAAGTTTGAGCTCAAAAAGTTTTTTTACAGCAAGCTGCCCCAAGTCAATTCTTTTGTCAACCCAGCTGGCATTCAAAAGTGACCCATATACTCCTGTATTAGTCCTCACTAGCATTCTTTCAATCAACCTATTTACTTCATATAGCTTACCCACATGACCCAACAAATCATCATGCAGGCATAATGATTTGCATCTAGGTGTTTGACTGATTCAAAGACCTTTTCGACTTTTTATAATAATCTTGCATGGATGCATAATGTTAGGACACCGATGCTTGTTATGCAGTCTGGTTCAAGACCACCTTCTTTCATCCTTCTAATTTGTTAAACAGCTTCAATGCCATCACTATAAACTACAAAACCTGTAATTAATGTGTTATATGAAATCACATCTCATGTTTTCATTTCTTGGGAAAATCCTTTTAGCATCAATCAAGCTTCCACACTTGGAGTACATATATTAATGAATTATATCCTGAAATGCTCAACTGCATTTGGTTTCGGGTTATGAAATTCGCAACCCAATTTCCCAATTCTAAACCTCCTAGATGGCTACAAGTTAAGATTACCCTAACCATAGTAAATTCATATCGCTCTGAATCATTGGATTTGAACATTATTCTTTGAAGAGGTCAATAGCCATTGGCATATTGTCTATTATGTGCATAACTAAAAACCATTGAGTTCCAAGAGACAACATACTTTTTAGGCATGCTATTATTCAGCTCTCTGGTGGAAGTTGGATCAACAACCCAAGTATATGCAGAAATCATAGCATTCCATGTAATAAGATTTCTGCGTGAACTCAACTCGCTGAAAATCTTACTAGCAGTTTCAAGATCCCACACTTGGCATACATGTTAAAAAGTGCTGTCTTCATAAAACAATTCATTGGTAAGCCCTTATCATGAAGCATTTTTACAAGTGATTCTACAAAGCAAAGATCACCACACGATGAACAAGATGATATGACAGCAACCCAAGTCGTCTCATTAGGTTGAACATAAGCATTCATCATTTCATTAAACAATTATACAGCCTTCTTTGCAAATCCATTATGCGCATAACCAAATAACATTGCATTCAACGAAACAATGGTTTGCTCAGGCATTTGATAAAAATACCTCATCGCATGCTCCAAATCTTGAACTTTCGACTATCCATCAACCATGGCAATCTAAGTAATAACATTCCTCCTCGACATTAAATCAAAGCAATCGACGAGGTTCCAATTCATTTCGCTAATTCCAATACCCATAAATCATCAAATTACAATAAGAAAATCGTCCTCTCAAACCTTTCATCAAACAGCTTACGTGCATCTTGAACCAGACCATATTCGTCATACCCATACATGATTATTGCATTAGGGATAGAAGGATCACAAACATGACCTAATTTCAACAGATGCCCATGTAGCCCAACGGAGATTTTACTAGTGGATTTGATAAAGAATAGGGTACACAAATGCATCTGGAACCACACCATAATTTCTCATTTTGTATAAGAGAATGATGACTTACTTGATTGTGTGAACCCAATTTGAAATAAAAGTTGAGCATATTAGAGTGTTTTGCAAAGTTGAAAGTGAAGGTGGTGAAAGGAGTCTGCTTGTGGAGGCACGTGCAGTTGGTTATGAGAGTGCTCAATGGTGACATAACAAAGTGCCTATGACATAGAGCATCTACAACCGCAGTGTAAAAATTATTGTGTAAATCCTACATCTCAAGTTATTTTTATACAAATCTTGATCTCTACAAAATTATATGTTATAGTGTTACTTTTAATTGTGCAAAATTTAAATGAACCAATAAGATAACAACGCATGTTTGATGTCATTTTGTGCAATTATTATTATTACTTTGAATTTTTTTCTAGGAAGCACAAGTACTACAGTTTGGGTAGAGTACCCATTTGGACACGCCATGGACACAAGTACAAGTACGGACACATAATGGACATGCCTCGTGGCGTGTTAGATATAATAGGTATTTAAAAAAACATTGGACACGCGTAGGGATACTCCTTTGACACACCCGAGTAACAAAATTTCAAAAAATTGGGGGGTCAATTTGTAATATTTAACAATACTTTGGTGTCATTTATTAAATTAAAAGTATATTTATACATAAGATATATTCACATCCCAACATAAATCATCGATCAAAACAAAAACTAAGGTTAACATTCTCAACGCTGTTCAAACACAGTCCTCTCATCGTCATTGACCATCTCATATTCCCCAACCTTTTCTCTCTTCGATCATCTCACAGCCACAAGTATGTAGTCCTCCCTCGTCCTCCCTCCTTTTGCTATATATTTGTGAAATGAAGCAACAACAAATCAACCCATATTTTTGCTTTTGAAAGAAATAGGTTAGATTTCTTGGTAGTAGTATTCTTTGCATATATGACTTTGAATAATGCATATTATATATATATATATATATATAAACGTGTCCCTTGCCGTATTCATGTCTTGATTTTTTAAAATTTGTCGTACTCCCATGTCGAACCCATATCGGGTTAGACACCCTTACCTGTGTTTGTGCTTCATAGATTTATGTATACATAATCTTATAATGACAATAGATCTTGATTTATTGGTCTTGATAAGTATATATATTTTAAATATAAGTTATATTAAAATATATGTTTTATATTAAAAGTTATTATATTTTAAAATTTTATAAAAACATTAGGAGAGGAAAGGCTGCATGGCAGTGTAAACATGGATTTTATTTCTAATTTACACAAAAGGCAAATTTAAAAGACTGTTGGAACTGAAAATTTTACAAATTGTGTAAATTATACTCAAAATCACAATATACACTACTGTTGAAGATACTCTTAGTACTTTTCACTTGAGTATGAGTGTAGAGCCCATCGAGGCCATTTTCAGACCCTAATCAAAATTTGAAAAAATACCCCTCTTATAAATAAATATATTAATTTTTTGTATATTAAAAAAATAAATTATTTTGATTTCAATAATAAGTGTACCACCAAAAATAGATTAAAATTGCGTAGAACCCTAAAAAGCATTACAATTAAATATATAATTCTCTCTTATTATTTTGAAATCGTATGAATGGAAAATAATATTGATGCTCTCTGATTCTCTTTTACAGCATGAGAAGGTTGAGATTGAATATGGGACGAAAGAATTGGAGCAAAGCTAAACATGTCGTTTACCTACACTAATTAAAGCTTTGGAAACTTGTATTATTTTTTCTTGAAAAGTTGCGTTATTAATTAGAACTTTTTTTTAATATATATAACCAAATAAAATATTGGTGTCCCTTTTAATATTAAGACCCTGGGTCGACACCCTGCCAGCCCTCTCCCCAGGCTAGCTCTCTATAAATGTCCTCGGCTATTAACTAAAAAAATAAAGCCGGGGCGCACACGGAAGTGAATTAAACAAATTAACCCTAGGTTTGTTATTAGGCAGATGTATTATCAAAAATCAATTTTAATCGAATAAAAAATAAACCCTAAAAGTCTATGAATTTTAATTCTGAAAAAACCTATTTAATCTTTTCTAATACGCGGCATTTCATAAAGCAATTAACCAAATAAGCAAACACCATAATTAATGAGATATCCCTGCAGTGCAGGACTAATCCTCAACAATCCAGTATATGCACAAAGGTTTACAGACTCGATTAATCTCAAATCGTACAGATTTACAAAACTTTAATCGCATAAGGCACCTACAATAGTCTCCACCTTCTGCACGTACAGTCCTCCTATCCGAATCGCACAAACAGGTTCACAACGAATCACTCGCCACGGTATCACACCGTTCTTCAACTCCGTTTGCAAATCACACGCACTTTGGGATCTGACTTGTTCTTTATAAAAAGAACAATTGCTTTGGCATGAATAAAAAGCCCTAAGGTGGATTTTATGTTTTGAGGTTTTGATTTATCTCTAACGTGTAAAAAGCTCTCTCAAAACATGTAAAAAGATGTTCAAAGGGTTTTTTTTTTTACACAAGGCAATGGGTTTTATTTATAGGAAAAAGTTTGAGTCAAAAACTTTTTTGGATTAGGAAAATACCTTTAAAAAGGAAATTTTACGATAAAAAATTCGATGCTCAGAAACCTTGACGGACTGGTACACATTAGCAATGTTGTGTACTAGTCCACCATTAAACGCCAGACTAGTCCATATAAGAAAAATGTGCACCGGTCTGCTCTTCAGAGAAAAACAGATTCCATGGAAATTTCAATATAAGGACGGACTGATACACATTAGCATTGTGTGTACCGGTCCGCTCTATTGAAGGTGAAAAACTTAGTTTAGAAACATAAACTTCCATGGTTTTTAATCACCACCTAGGAAATTATATTCAAATGCCAATGATCACCGTATCTATCTTGAATTAATCTTTAAAGCATCTTATCAGTAGCGTGGCTTCTTGTAATTATTCAGATGTAATCTCGAACAACTTAAATAACTTACAAACAAACGTGTTTTTGTCGAAGAAATAAAGCCAACTAAAATATAGATTTTACATTAACTAGCATAACAGGAATGAAATATTCACCTTCTCTAATAAATATATATTAGATTTTTTTGCACTTACCTAATGCATGTGCGCCTCACATATTTAAATAGAAAAAGTTTAACAAAAAATAATGGATCACTTGGGTGGTTAACTGTAGTGATAAATTTTAAATACTCGTAAGCACACGAATTATTTTATGTTATACCGTGTAAGTGAGGTCGATCTTACAGAGACTCAACAGTATGTTTTATAATTATCTTGTTAATTTTTCACTAAACTCTTAATCTAGTTAGAAAAGTTTATGAGAGTCAAACGAATAAAATAAAGCAAATTAAATAAAAGGAAGTAAAATAAAGTAATAAAAGTAAATTAAATTATATCAAGCAAAGTAACAAAATTAAAGAATTAATTGACTAGGATCTCAGAATCATATATTAATATCATCTTCCTAAATATTTATGTGCGCCAAATTCTACTCTTGTCATGCAATAATTTGGTCTCTCTACTCTATTATTTGCGGAAAATAAAATCGTTCAAGTTTAATTAATTTATAAAATCCAATTATAATTCTTCTACAGCCAAACTTATGTATAAAGTGAAAACATTCACTATATCAGTCAAAACAAACCATATATCTGATCTTAACAAATCATAAGGTGAATCCAACCAAAAATAATGATAATCCAACTTTATTTTTATCAATTAAAATAGGCATCCAATAGGAATAGTTGTATTTAATATTAAAGTACTAAATTAGTAGACTCCATAGTGTGAGTACGTACAATGGAATCAATTAAATATATTCATCCTAACTCTAGCACAAATTTACGTTAGTATAAAATAAATTAAATAAATAAAAAGTAATGAAGTTAAAGTAAATTTACTTAATATTAATTTAATTGAATAAAACAATCTTCAAGTCTTCAATAAAATAAAAAGAAATCAAAGGAAAAAAATTGAAAATAAAAAAAGGGAAGTGCTCAGCAGAAGCATCAAGTGTTGCTATTGGCTGCAGCTTGCTTCAGTATTGGCATGGCTGCCCTTTATTCATAATTGCGGAGTCCTCCTTCAAATAGGACTAGGGCTCCTCTCTAGGATGGGCTTAATTCAATAAAATGGGCTTGGATCCACACTTTGATTAATTGGTATTTGGGTGTTTTATGGGCTTTGCATCTTTTTTAATTTCATATTAGATGGATGGGCTTGCTTAATTCAAATAATGAAAATATGAATTGGTCCATAATTGAATATAATGTATTTTCGTCAGTTTTAAGTTGTAAAATTTTGCATCGCAATTTCAAACCCAGAAATGGCTAAATTTGGAAAAATGCTTAAATGCAAAGTTGTAACTGTCGAAATTCTCTTCACAATAGGCTTAAGAATTGCATTATTTGGAGTTTCAAGTAAAAAGTTATGCGTCTGAAAATTTAAAACTATTTTAGGCGTTTTCATTTGCTTTAATTTTTCTATTTTTCTCGATCTTCTCCAATTCTTTTCTAACACCTAAGAAGCACTAAAAATAGAAATATTAAGAATAATATATGCTTTCTAAATTATAAATTAACATGATAAACTATAGAAATTTCTTGGTACATCATTAACCAAGAGTCCATGAGCTTCTCTATTACATAAAAGCAAAAAATATACGGTTTAAATTAATAGTTAAATTACGTCCTAACTTTATCTTATATCATAAATTTTTAACTCCTCTCCTAACCGTGTATCCTTTTTTTGTTTTAGTTTCATCAACCCCTAATTTCGCACCCCCCCCCCCCAAAAAATCATTGTATTAACTAGCATTGGAGTGTTCATAATTTTCAAACTTCCAATATTTCCGAAATCAAATCCAATTTTTTCCCGAGTTTAGAATGCAACATCGCGTTTTTTATTTCTAAAGAAAATTATAATGGAATTCAAACAATAGTTGAATTTTGAAAAATACATTTTTAATGTAGAATATTTATAATATATTCTCATTTAGTGAACATGTATTGGTTAAAAGTTATCCACATTAACACTATAATTTGACTTTTGGAACTTTCTAAAAAAATACATTAATTTTAATCTAGACAATTGAAAATAATAAAACTTGCTCTTCCTTTATGAAATTTAGTATACTAATTATACTCAACTCTCTAATAATAAATGCTTGAAAGAATAGTAACTAGTATCTAGTATTTTATTGTTGTATTAAATTTATATTTTTACATAAAATAAGGGAGATACTATATTGTCAGAACAATAGTTCATTTCCAGATTAATATACATCATCTTTGCTGCTTTTAAATTGAGAAGAAATTGTTCAATCTGGCAAGGAAATATTGTTCTACCAATAGTATGTCCCTAAGTGTCCCTTTGATTGCCAAAAAAGTTACGCAAGAAAGTGTTTCTCAAGAAAAGTAAAGTGAAAGAAAAAGAAACTTGTTTTTATGTTTACGTTTGTTTTACAACAAAATAGAAATGTTGGTACATATTGCAAGTAGTAACTAACATGAAACAAATATATAAATAAACTAGTACAAATATATAACTAAAAGCAGAAACATCCAATAGAAAAAATAAAATAAATGTACAAAATTTACATATTTCTCTAAAAAAAGAATTACTTGATTTATTATTTTATAGCTATAATTATTTAAAATATAAATTACTAATTCTACACCTTTTACTAGTAGATTATCATCATATTATTATACGGTAAATCAATTGTTGATAATATGAACTGCGGAAATGGAAATTAAAACAAAAGGAAGAGAGTATACTGGGTTGAGTCACGGACTAGGTCGCTCTCTTTAAGACGTTTCGCGGCTCTGCCCGGAATTGTGCTAGCAGTTCTAATTTGCCATGCTGTCCCCAGGATGAAACATGCCAAATACCCTCTGTATGATCGATTTGCACCTTTTTCGACAGCTCGACAAAAGTACTCTTTTAATTTGCTCGGAATCGAAAAGCCTTTTACCGTCGGAGGCAAAAAATTTCCTTGGTGGAGGCGAAAAAAAAAATCTAGGGTTTTTGGAATATTTTTTGTTCGGTGTTGTTGAAGACGAGTTTCAAAATTATTTTCGTTTTCAATTAAAGAAAAAATTATGAACGGTAGGATGATAAAATTCCATTTCGGTAGAAAAATCCACGGAGAAGTGGAGAGAAAGTGTGAGCCGTTTTGGAAGTGGTTTGACCACTTTTGAAATTTAAAAAATAAATTTCGTAATAAATTTTATTATCAAATAAAATTTTCTAAAACTATTTTGTATAAAAAACTTATACATTGCACAAGATAAGCCCAAAGGCCAGTCGACGCGCGTGTGGTGAACCACATTCATCCAAGTCCTCACCTAATAGTACAAAATTCTAATGCCCAAAGGGCTCAAACCCTTAAGCAAATTTCCCCTTATAAAAACCCATGAAAGGTTTTATATTCCTTTTATGTGGGACTTGAGAAAACATCAACTTGCCTTGTCTAAGTTTTTTTTTTTCTTAAATACACAATACTCCAACATCAATAGCTTTTATAAAGAAAATATATACTAATTTTAGTACAACATATGTAAATTAATTTATAAATAACTACTCTTATACTAATTTTAGAAAAACAAATTTATACTAATTGTAAGATAAATGATTTTCTAAATAATTATGTTTATATATAAAATTGTATAAGTTTCTCACGACTCTCCCACAAAAATCCGTCACTTTTGCAAGATGCAAATTGAAAGAAAATATTTCCCGCAAAAAAAGTTGTAGAGATGCTTTCCCACAAATCAAACGCACAAAAAACGACAGAAAACTAATTATTTTAGCTCAAATGGAGCTAAAATAATCCTTTTATTTATATTACTTTGTGGTGCTGGAGTATTGTAATATGACTTGTTAAAATAAATCATAAATTCATGATTATTTTTTGAATGATGCGATCTTATTCAAAAGTTACAGAAATTTGGAAGATTTTGAAAATCCTAAAAAAAAAATTATATTTTGATTAATTTTTTCCGAATTTTTTGGAATATTTTTGAAATAGATGTATTTGTATCCGTCCTATACATGACACCTCAAACTGGCACTATTACTATTTATTCTAAAATGGAAAAAAAGACAGCAACTTTGATTTATAAAATTGAAGTGGGCCAGTGTCTTATATGAGATGAGCCTAAAGGGCTGAATTCGTAATAACTATACATTATTAGAATGGAATGTTTTTCATAATTTCATTCTGGTGTTTGGAACAATATTAGAATAAAGGGTTAAGAAAAGCTTTTCATTCCCATTTTAATGTTTGGTTAATAATGGAAAGAAATATTTTTTGATAAATTTTGTTAGTAGTTAGTACCAAAAAAAATAAAATGCTATTACCTATATTCAGCAAGATGAATATATTCTTAAGGGCATGACTGTAAATAATTAAAAGTTTCTTTAGACAGAAAAAAATATATATTTATTAATATTTTGTAGATTTAAAAAGCCAGATTAATATAAAAGTTAAAAAGAAGAACTCACTTTGTTGCCAGAAGAAAGAGCTGACCACATTTTGGAGGTGTTCTTGATTTCAAATTAGTTTTTAGTTATGCTTGACGCAATTTTACTGGGTGAGAGAGTTGGTTACTAAATTTTTATTTTCACACGTGGAAAGGAATGTAAATGATTTTAAATTAGTTTTTAGTTATGTTTGACACAATTTTACCCGAGAGAAAGAGTTGGTCAATTCAATTTTTAATTTCATACTTGAAAAGGAACATAAATCATGTACTATTGGTTATAATAGGATTCACCCAATTAAGCGGATTTGATTCTCATATATTTTCATTACTTGTTTCTTTTCCGGGATCTAAAATATAGACAAATATCAAGGATGAGCGAGAATAATATATAAATTCCCATTCCTTTCTCCTATTCTCGCTAAATAAACGAGGCCTAAAGGGATTTAAAACCCACATTACTACCCCTAAGGCGGGTTTAGTTTGAATCACCGCCACTATCGAGCTCTTCTCAAAATCTTGCTTTCGATCTGGTTCCATCGTAGCTCCATCCCCATCCAACCACCCTATATAATTAACTTACTATGTATGCCTTTGCCCATGGATGATGAATCTAGAAATTAATCTTGACTGGGCAAACTTTTTTCTCCAAGTATGTAAAACATATTAATAAATTTGAAAGTCGATCATTTGAGTATGTTATATAAAAGTACACTAAAATGTGAGGACATATATGAAGGTACACGAAAGTTTTTTTTTTGGGTCACCATACATATATAAAAGTACACCAGAATTTGAGCTAGATATGTAAAAGTACACCAAAGCATACATACATGCCCCCAAAAGTTATAATCTAGTTTCATTAATTCCTGCCTAATGCCATCCAGCCTTGTCAAATAATTAAAAATTATGATAAAAGATATTTTGTGTAATTGGAAAAAAAAAGGTTTAACCTAAAAAACATAATAAATAATATGGTGCCACCATTGTTTTTTATATTAACTACCAGACCTTACTTATTATCTGGCCTTACTTCTTCTCCATTTGATTTTCTCATTTTAAATCAAAAAATTGAAATAGGAAGGAAAACTCAATTTCTAAAACGAAATTGAAATAGGAAAACCCACTTTCAACACAGTTCACTACCATAGTGGTGGGGACATCCTAGAAAGGAGCATAGAGCTATGTACGTACAGGACTACAGGTAGTAGCTGTCGTGGTTGTAATGCTGGGCCCATATCCGGGAGAATAGTCCAAAGTATACCAAGGCTCTCATTTATTTACATTTATTTATAAGTTTCCTGTCGCAGTTTAACTCCATATTTTTTCATCATGCCAAGGTTCTCTTTTCTTTATAAGTGACGAGTTATTGTTTCACTCCATATTGTTTCATTATACCGAGGTTCATATTTCTTTATAAATAACAGGGTTGAGGTTTTCATTCAAATCTAATAGTAGTAATGATCTTTTAGTAAAGTTATGAATTTTTGATCTAGTGTTTTTCTTGTGACGAAAAAATGCTCTATCAAATTGGCACCGTTGCCAGGGAATAAAGTTGTTTTAGAATTTGTATTAATTTGATTTGTTCGAGGACAAGCAAAATTTAAAGTTGGGGGTATCTGATGTGTACAATTTAGTACATATTTTAGACCACTTATTAATCTTTATTTATCCACTTTAGGTTGTAAAAGTTTTTTATTTTATTTATTTTTAGTATACTGTCATAAGTATAGAGTTAGTGAGGAAAACATTGAAAAATGGATGAATTTATTGAATAAAGTATCGAAGTCAAAAACAAGTGAAGCATATCAATCTCAAAAAAAATAAAAATTTGAGGAAGTTATGCAGCAGCTCAGTATTTTGAGCATATTTTCTTACTCAAAACTATTTTAGAGTTTTTTATATTGTTGGAAAGAAAATTCGAATACCTACAACTTAAGTGTTTTGAGTTTTCTCAAATTTGGAAGTTTACTTTGCCAAAAATAGTTCTGAAGCTACTACCGTGGTATAGTGACGAAAATTAAGATGTGGCAGTGATACACCACAAAGTAAAACCCTAGCCTCCATCTAATTTCTTGCTCCTTGCTTCTCTAAAATTCAATCCTTATTTAACCTCTTTCTATATTTTCCTCTTTAAACTTTAATTATTTTCCTATTTATAGAATCATTTTTCATAAAAAAAGAAAGATCATATCAACCTTCAACTTTAACATTTCTTTCCCAACTCACATTATGCAATCCTTTTTGATAGATTGTTTGGTACTTTAGCAGATGTATTTTTCTATTAAGGAAACATAGTGATGGTTCTAAAAACTCCAAATCTTCATTATGCAATGCTGCATAGAGGTTTTTTATTTTTAGAAAATATATTCTCTACGATGGAAAAACATAATCAGATTTCAAATCTTGATTTTCATTGTACAATATTAGGTGGTGAGGTTACTTTCATTTTTAGCAAATATATATTTTCAATGAAATTGTATTATGAGTGTTAGGAGGGGAAGAAATTTCAACGTGCAAGTTTATGGAGGGTTCTCTATACTTTTATCATATGTAGGCCGAAGCATATAAAGCATTTGGAATTTCATCCAACTATCTTAGTAATATTGTTTATATTTTTATTTCATATTAGATTAGTGTGTAGTTTAATTTTCAATGTAATGTTATTTTTATGTAATAAAAGCAATTGGACTAATAAAATTCTAACTCTCGTTCTCTGTGGATTCGATGCCTTACTTCCACTATCTACATTATTATTATAGTTTAGTAGAGTTATGAACTTTTGATCTAGTATTTTCTTACGATGAAAAAAAATGCTCTACCAAAGTGTTACTTACACAGCCAACATTTTGAGGAATGAAGCTTTACTTTATATTTCAATCCACTGCCCATTTTCACCAATATAATATAACTCTAATGTGCCCCCATATCCTAGAGCATTTACCATATCTTCAATCTCTAATAAAGACATTAAATTCATATTACACTAAAAAAAAAAATCAACTTTACCAGCATCATAAAACACTCTTGGCCCATTGTTGGCCCTTCCCCCATAACGCAGTTCCAAAGTGAAATAACTGTCATCTTTTCTGCATTAAAGAGGCACGCATTTTTTAATAGTGAACATAAGAGCATTTGGGACCATATATGCCTACTTTATAGCAAGCAAGCATATACACTATATATATACAAACATAACACATTGATACCATATATATATGTAGAAAGCAAAATTTTCATTTGGAACCACATATACAATTGGAAGCTTCACAACCCAAAGCAACAAACAAAATGCCTTTAGTGTATATATAGAAACAGAGCACATTGTATACTAACCATATTGAGGAGCTTCATGATAATTTGACGAGCATAAATAGCTATTTACGGAGCACATTGTTGAAGCTTCAATCGTTGATGAGACTGCAAATTGTGAATATAGCCCTAATCTTACAATAAGCCCTAACCCTAATTTCTTCTGCAATGAGAAAACGCCCTAATTTTTGGATAAT